>RJWK010001945.1:57500-74674 GCA_004363435.1 Platanista minor | reverse complement strand
TTTTTTTTTTTGCGGTTCACGGGCCTCTCACTGTTGTGGCCTCTCCCATTGCGGAGCACAGGCTCTGTACGCGCAGGCTCAGCGGCCATGGCTCACGGGCCCAGCCGCTCCGCAGCATGTGGGATCTTCCCGGACCGGGGCACGAACCCGCGTCCCCTGCATCGGCAGGCAGACTCTCAACCACTGCGCCACCAGGGAAGCCCTACTGAGTTCTTTTTATTACCTGTTTTCTTCTCTCTACTGGTTTGGATGTTATATCTTTTTAAAAAGTCTAAATTTAGTCAATATCTTTATTTACCTCCAACAATACAAAGATCTGTAAATGTTTTAACTCCGATCCCCACTCCCATCTTCTTGCTATTGTTATACAATATTTTAGTTCTACCTTGTTTTTTAACACATTCTGAAGATTAGTCATCATTTTCTGTAGTCAATGCTTATTTAAATTAACCAAACATGCTTTCTAATTTATTTGCTCATTGTTCCTTCCTCTTGGTCTCAATTTTCTTCTAAGTTACACCCCTTAGTTGTTAGTTCAGAGAGAATTGTGCATTGTAAACACTCTCTGACTTTTTCTAATATCTTTACTCCAAATAAATTATAAGTTGCCAGTTAGTTTTCTGTAGTGCTTTGAAGATGTTATTCCACGGTCTTCTGGAATTAATTTGGCTTCTGAGAAGTCTGCTGCCAGCCCAACTGTTGTTCTTTTTTAGGAATTCTGCTGTCTCTCGTTGCTTTTCTCTGTTATTTAATGTTTTGAAGTTCCCCCTGAATGCATCTAGATGTCGATTTTTTTAATTTGTCCTCAGGATTTAAGGTATTTAATCAATTTGAGGACTCAGATCTTTCTTCAACTGTGGAAAATTCTTAGGCATTTTCTCTTCTAGGATGCCCTCCCATTCTTTCTACTCTCTTCTTCTGGAACAATTGGGAATCTTTGAAACATCTGATTTCTCCTGATACTCCCTTATGGTGCCTCCTTTCCTCATGTGGTTGGTAACTTTTCAATGAGCTTTCGTTTCCCTGAGCTTTAGCAGGGGTTGTGCTTCTAATGGAGTCTCAAGTGCCGTATTTGTCATAATATTCCTTGCCAACCAGCTTCATGCTTCTCGTTGCTGGTTCCCTAGACCCATCTTATTCTCTCAGCTTGTGGATCCTAGGCCTCACAGGTAGTGTACGTTTGGACTTCATACCTGCTTCTGGCCCATTCCCAAGGCTGCAACTTCTTGTGGACTTTTTTTCTCTCCCATCCACTGCCCCAGACACACAATATGCTTTCCTGTTGCTTGCTACACTTGTGAGTTTAGTTTCTCTAGTTCCATTTTCATATAGATGGCAGACTTTCAGTGCCCTCAGCTGTATGCAAGGGGTCTTAATTCTGTTTCTGTGCTTTTCATGGGCAGGAGGCTAAATCTCCTGTCCCTACTTGGGTGTTAAAATGCCACTACCACCACCACCAAAGGACACTACAGTATCACTTCCTGCTTACCATCCTAGCAATAAATACACTCTTTTGCTGGTCCTGGAGATTTCCTTTTTTTTTTTTTTTTTTCCCATGTAATGCTATATTGAACATGCCCATCCATTTCATTATCTTTGTTTAGGGGTTTAGTTTAACCTTTTAAAAATATACAAAATATGGATATTGTTATTTTTTATAGTCAACACTTAATTGAATTTACCAACATGTTTTAATCCCTTCCTATGGTCATCCATGGTCCCTTGCACCCCATTTGCCTTACCTTCATGTTTACTTCTCTTCTTACTCAGGGGACATCTTTATTTCAGTGAGGAGTTGTAGGGGCATAGTAGCTTAGTCTTTGCATGTCTATAAGGGGATTTATTTTGCCTGCACTTTTAGATAATAGATTAACAGGGTATAAAATTCTAGATTGATTGTCATTTTTTCTCCAATATTGTGAAGATATTATTTCATTTTCTTCTCACATGGGTCACTGAAGAGGATCCTGCTATTGATCTAATCTGATTTTTTTTTTTTTTTTTTTTTTGCGGTACACGGGCCTCTCACTGTTGTGGCCTCTCCCGTCGTGGAGCACAGGCTCCGGACGCGCAGCCTCAGTGGCCATGGCTCACGGGCCCAGCCGCTCCATGGCATGTGGGATCTTCCCAGACCGGGGCACGAACCCTGTGTCCCCTGCATTGGCAGGCGGACTCTCAACCACTGTGCCACAGGGGAAGCCCTCTAATCTGATTTTTGTAATGATCTGTTTCTTTCTTCTGATAGCTTCTAAAATGATCGTTTTACCTTGATGCTCTGAAGTTGCACATGATGTGTCTTAATGTGGATCTATTTTTATTTTTCCAACTCAGTACACTGGGTAGATTTTTTAATCTGAAAACTCGCATCTTTCTTCAATTTTGGAAAATTTTTGACAGTTATCTTTTTAAATATTGCTTCTCTACTATTTCTTTCATCCTCTTATCAGGTAATATTTATTAGATGCATGTTAGAGCTCTTCAATCTAATTCCATGTTTCTCAATTGCATAATATATATATGCAGTAGATATCTATCTATCTACATTCAATCTAGTATATATATATATATATATATATATATATATATATATATATATATATATACAGGATTTCTATTCCAGTTCTGGTTCATGGAGTTGTTCATCTTATTTTTGAAACTGCCTATGAGCTTTTGGTTTTCTCTTTATATAATCGATTGTCATTGCTCCTTGTATAGACCAGATCAGACCATTAAAGTGTGAACCACCTATGTAATTCTGAAGTTGACAATCCCTCTCTCTCTATTCAGAAAATCTGGATAAAGAGAGTGATGGGTCCAACTTGTGTCTCTGAGTACAGGGTATGCAGTGCAATAACTTAGATCACATGCCCACCTTGTGGTGGAGGTGGTGCCGGACAACTGGACTGAAAGCCTCATCATAGTCACATGGGGCAGAAAGAGGTTTTTTTCTCCAAGGCAAGAAGGAACAGTTCACCAAAGAAGGGAGATGGGATGATACGCTGACCAGAACACAATCATGGCTACCACAGTCCACACTGGGACCCTTTCTCATGATCTGGAGTACCCGGGAAGCTTAGACTTACCCTTATATTTCTATTTCAACCCTTTGAGTGCCAGGTAGGCAGGACCTCAGCTGGATTAACAGGAGAACACATTAGTGCAACCCAGGAGAGGACCAACCTGGGAAAATCCTCCTTCCCTCAAGCTCTTCTCCAAGGACAGCAGAAGCTGAGAAGCATGGCAGCAAGCTTGGTCAGTGTATGAAGTTCCTTCAGCTGAGACATTTTCTTTACTTTTCCTCAAGCCCCAGAGGTATGTAAGTGTACAAAGAGGCCTATGGTTCCAAAATTAAGGAAAGAGGGGTCTGGTGCTGAGCTGGGGCTCTGCCATCTGTTGTCATGGTGGGAACAATCATTTGATTAAGCCCTAGTCTAAGTAACCAGCCCAGGGTCATGGGATACTGGGCAGGTGGGCAGCCCACCAGGGGGCTTTAGTAGGAAGACAGGTGGTCCATGGATCTTGGCTAGCCATGGCACAGACCCCTGCCTCCCACACCAAGGCTGCTGGACTGGAAGGGAGATTAGAGGGAGGTTGGTGGGTTCCCAGGCAGGGGCCCTGGGTCAGTTTCTACTCTGTACCCCCAGTCCCCCACGTCAAGGCCTGCTCAGCACTGCCATTGCTGCAGTCACAGTTAATGGCATCTTTCATTGCATTTAGAGCTTGATTTGTTTACAAACTAATAAATATGATTTATAAAATGTGCCCGTGGTTTGCTAATTACCGCACATATGGCGTTTTCATTTTGTAAAACTGGCATTGCATTCTTTGTAGATTATGACTTTGTGTCCCCAGTGCTAATTAGTCTGATTAGACAGATAACTTCCCAGTTACTAGGCTGAGAGGCCGAAGGCTGTGGCACTCAGGGAGAAGGGTGGCTGATATGGTCAGCCTTGCCGGGAGGAACCAGGGAGGCCCCAGGACTGTGCTGAGGACCCTGGAATGTCAAGCAGCCCATTTTGTGTCCTTCCCCAAATCCAATTAAGCACAGTTCATTAGCATGAATTTCTTAATCAGGCCTAATCTTCCCAATGAATGCACAATTTCTGAATTGTCACAGAGCTGGGTCAGCCTGCAGGTGATCAAGGGACTGGCAGTGCTTTGGTAGGAGAGTGAAGGGACAGCAGGCTGCCGGACCCTTCCCAGCGGCCAGTGAGAAGGACTCACAGTGCTGGGCTTGTTGACAACCAAGACCTTGGGTGGCCAAAGGGGATCCCAGAACACTAGGTCAACTTATGAGCCTCACACAGGGGGTCCTCCAAGTGATCTAGTCCACAGGATGTATCCCCAGGCCCTGGGCTGGCCGTGGAGACCATGCTTCTGGGTCCACTGGAGGAGCAGCTGGAAGGCTGAGCACTAGGCTCCAGTGTCTTAGGATCAGGTCCCAGCAAGAAGGGAAAATAAAAAGAAGGGGAAGGGCTTCCCTGGTGGCGTAGTGGTTGAGAGTCCGCCTGCCGATGCAGGGGACATGGGTTTGTGCCCCGGTCAGGGAAGATCCCACATGCCGCGGAGTGGCTGGGCCCGTGAGCCATGGCTGCTGAGCCTGCGCCTCCGGAGTCCATTGCTTGCCTCCTGAGCACCACAGAGCAATTTGCACCTGCTCCATTACCTCCAAGGGAGATGATATCCCTAAAGCATTTAGTATAAGGTGTGGCAGGCATCTTTGAAGTATTAAATAGTTATATTTAAGTGGTTCTTAGAGAAGGGCCCCCTACTGATGAATGTGCAATGGAGGAATTACAGTGTATGTTCTGTGGAATCAGCGTTGGTAGACTCTGGGTGAGGCCAGGCAAGGGCTTCCTAGTAACTCCGTGGCACTCCACAGAGGCAGTCCTGGGCCCCAGTCCCCACCCCCACCCCCTACCTTTGCTCCCAAAAAAACATCTGCAAAGAACTTGGTCACACATTGTCCAACCTCCCTCCTCCCTGGGAACGTGTGGCTGGCTCTTCCATCTGTCATGGCTCAGGAGGCTGGATAAGTGACATGCCTGTGCCTCCGCCCCACCCCCACCCCCCACAACTCCCTGTACTTTTCTTGTCACAATGCTTAACACACTGGGTTGCAATGACTATTTTCCTGTCTTCTCACAGATCCACGAGCAGCTTGAGGGCAGAGCTGTGGCTGCCTTACTCTCTGCTGCAGCTGCGGTGTAGCTGAACTTGTTGGGTAGATGGAAGGATGGACGCACGGATGGATGGATTTCCATGGGTTCTGGAAACCATCTCCTCCTGTACAGACCTGTGTCCCTGTTTGGTGCTGGGGCTTGAAGGGGCTGGTTCAGGAGAGGGATGGGATGGGGTTAGGGCAGCAGCATTAGCTTGGCCTAATTCTCTGTCTCTTTGGGCAGGATAGGACCGGAGGCCTCTCAGACTCAACAAGGGAGGAGCTAGGGACCCCAGGATCACCCGGGCCCAGGTTGGCCTTCCTCACGGAGTCAGGAACCTGGGAGGAGCCGCAAACCTACGCTTGGAGGTCTGGGAAGTTCTAAGCGGAGAGTCCTGACCGTGGAAGAGGAAGACTTCAGATCTGGTCCTGCTTGACCTTGGAAGGGTCACTTCCCCCATCTGAGCTTTCGTTTTCTCCTTTGAACAGTAGAGATCAAATAGCCTTCCAGGCTTCCTCCCTGATTCAAAGAAGTAACTGTAGACAGGGAGGGACCAGCGCGTGCACGCATGCTTGTGGGTGTGCTGGTGTGAAGGTGAGTGGGTATGTGTGTTGGGGAGGGAAGCGAGTGCAGATCGGCCCAGGCAATGCCAGTCCTGCCACGGCCTTCAGGAGAGCAGCACTTTGTGCAGGGGTCAGAAGTTTTCTCAGAACTCAGAGGGGTGGGCCCGAGACCCCACCTCATCTCCCAGTTTGACATGAGGGAGGCACTGTAAGAGGATTGCCTTGGCCCGTCCACTTGACTTTCATAACCAGCATCCTGGTGTAGGGATATGATTCTTTCTTCGAAAATCTTAATATATTCTGCTTTAAAATTGTTTTGAAGTAATAAAGGGATTTTCACAGGCAACAGATTAGCCTCTGGACAGACTTAATCTGAGGCCAAAAGCCAGAGATGGGGATTTACCTCCCATAATGACTCCTTTCAAGTGAGACAAAGGGGAAGAAGGGGATCCACAGAGGGGCAGGAAGGAGAGCCCCAGAAACCACTGCTCCTGGCCCAGAAGCCTCATTTATGAGCAAACCCAGGCCAGCAGCTCCACGAACCCCACTTCAACCAGGTGCTGGCTGCCACCATGGCCACGGACCAACTGCCTCAGCCTACCTTAGGGGTAGGCTGATCTGTCCCGATCCTGGCTGCACGGCCTGGCTGATCCGTCCCTATCCTGGCTGCACAGCCACAGTCAAAGCTGGGGAGGGGCACTGAGGCTGAAAACCACAGCGAGGTGTTATGGGGCAGGGCAAAACCTACAAGCCCAGCTCAGACCTTCTCCCCAGGCTCCAGACCCACACATGCAACAGCCTGGACACCTCCCCTTGGATGTCCCACCTGTGCCTCCAACTCACTGTGTCCACAGCTAGACTCATCACCAACTCCCAGGCCTGCCCACCTCCTGTGGTCCTCATCACCAAGATGGTATCGCCCCTTTCCTGATCAGGGCACCGAGTCGGGTGGCATTCTGGAAGGGAGTGGGATGCTCACTCCCCAGAGACTCTCCAGCCTCAGAGAGGGGCCAATGGGCATACTTGACCTGGTCAGAAGTCACCCCCCACCCCCCCCTGCTGGGACCAGGCTGATGGGAGGCTTCACTGCAGGAAGTTCTAAGGAATAGAAGGATGAAGGGTCCACAGACAACCCCCAGGGGACCCAACTTCTCTCTGTCTTTCCCATTCTCTTCAAGGCCTTCCCAGAGGGACTGAAACAGTCCTTCATGATTTTGATGCACATCCCTATGTGCATCCACTTTGGCCTTCTGGTCTTTAGATTATGTCTAACGGCCTAGGTAATAAGGCACACTCTGCACAAGCATCCTTATACCTCCTATACTCAGCACATGTACTATACTCAGAACGTATGTGCACAGGTGCTCACACAGCACCCTCCCCCAAACAAGTGCGGATGTCTGGGCACCATGTAGCTGAGCAACTGAAAGTCCACGTGTGCACATGAAGGTAAACCCTCATATACTGGGCTTGGAAGTCTCACTTTGCAGCCCAGGGTAAAAAGGCATGATGCAGGCCAGTAAGTACTCCCAAATTTCTAGGGAAAACCCTGAGATGAAAGGAAAAAGAAAAAAGGAAATGATGTCGCCTTTTTCATGAGCCGGGGCCACAGTCCCGGAGGCCTCCTTTGGGTCATGGGCAGTGCTGCTCTGGGGGTTGGTCAAAACTCCTGAAACGGGCAGAAGGACTACCTGCCTGGCTGTGCGCTGAGGTTATCTTCTGTGTCTCAGGTCACTTCTCAGGCCTTTGGGTCAGCGATTATATTGTGGGAAAAGGACTCACTAAGTCGGACCTCAGTGCTGATTCTAAGAGCCCTCTTATAGGCTTTATGACCTTGGGCAAGTCACTTAACTTCTCTGAGCATCAATTTTCCCCTCTGTAAGGTGGGAATAATGATGCCTGCCTGTCTAACTCTAGGATGATATGAATCAACGACAGTGAAAGTTCTTCAAAGCTGCGAAGGCTTGTATATATTTGAAGCGTTATTAATATGTTCTTCTGCCTCCAAAGCTGGCCTTTCCGGAGGAGACGATGCAATGTTTTTGAGCATAGAGCGAATTCCTAAACTGTGCCCTCCCCCTCTCCACTATTTCTGCCTTGGGTTGTCAAAAATGGTAATCTTCTCTCAGGCCTGAAATTATGAGCCTGCTTTATTGGTCAAAGGCCATAATAATTTGAGCTCTTATTTTATAAACTCATTTCTGCACAGTGATATCCTGATAGGAGCAGGAATAATAAATCACAAACATGTCCCCCAAGATTGCATTGTAAATGTCAAACTAGACAGGAAATTGTAATTAAAGAAAGGAAATTGCTACAAAGAAGCACTTGATTTTAAAATGAGCCAAGCATAGAATTTTCTAAGCATTTAATTATAGTCCAATTTCAACTGACTTGGCTTTTGCAGTCATATTTCTTATTATAACTCTTCTAGATAATAACCCAATCTCCCTGCTCACATAGGTCCGGCCCATCAGAGGGTAAGGACACTGCACAAGTACAGGGATTTAGAACTTTATAGGGACGGTAATCATGGTGGAGGCTGAGGTGATGGACACAGGTGTCAGGATTTTAAATCAACCACAGTCGAATTTCCAGCCAAAAGGGGAGCAACCTAACACCTGGGAGCTAGCAGATTTAGCCTGACTTCCGCTCAGTTAGAAATCCACTCAGACGCTTGCTTCCGTCAGGAGAAGAGAGGCCCAGCCTCCCATGTTCTGTTCCTCAGATCTTCAAACGTGCATGGAAATGGCCCCCACCCAATCCACCCACCTACTGGCCATGCTTTACCCAGGTAGTACCTCGGGACTGGGCGCGGTTTAACATCCACATCTGCACCTGGGTGCTGGGGGTGGAGGGTGTATGCATATTCAACCAGGTGTTCAGCAGCCACAGGCCCTACAGGCGGGAGGGCGGGGTGGCTGAGAATGTAGGACGTGGTGTTAGATGGCCCTGGGTTCAAATCCTAACTCTGCCCCTTAACCACGAGTTGGGCCTGAGTCACGTAACCTCTATAAGCCTTCATATGCTCGTTTGTAAAATGGGCATCATAATAGCCTCTATCTTGTCTGGTGTGTGGTTAACAATCATAAATGGGAGTGACTGCAATGGTTACTGTTGCTGGCCCAGGAATGACCCCCAAAGTAACCTGCGCACCGGATCTTCTTGTCTCTCCATTCACGTTTATAGGGCCCAGAAACTGGTTAGCTACTGGTTCAACTCCCGGTCCGTGGAGGCTGCTGCTCTCAGCTAGGATTCCTCATTCCCCTCTGTAGGCTTAGCCTCTCCCCCAGGAGGGAAGGGAGGCTCGGAACCAGAGCATCCTTCTTTCTCAAACCTTCCTCTCTCTTCAGACAATTCAGCTATAGGTTGTGGTCAGCAGGGTGGGTGAAGCCTGGCACGAGAAGAGCAGGGCGTGGCTCCCAGAAAGGCCCAAAGACTGCTGTCTCAGTGGAGATGTTACCCAAGGAGTTACTATGAGTGGGGGTCCAGCAGGTCTGCTAGGCTGGTTGTGCTATTTTGCATTGCACAAGCTCCAGGGAGGGAGTGGTATTTACATAGACTACAATATGAATGCCCCCCCCCCCACTTTAAATTGTGCAGTGTACAACTTCTACAGCTGAACATGGTGAACTTAGACTCTGGGCCCAGAGCTAAGTTGGACCTAGATTGGTGGGAAGGTAAGGGTCAGGTTGGAGAGAGGTACAGAATAGTTTGAAGATTTGGACTTGGAGTGAAGAGTCAAAGGTCCCAGGGATCAGAGCAGAAACCAGAGGAGCAAAGTTCCAGAGAACTGCAAAGGCATGTCTGGAACCACAAGTTGTAGTAAAGGGGTGGGGGGCGGTGCTGATGAATCCTCTCCCCTGGGTACCTCTGATCTATGAGGTTTGTCTCATCTGAATCTGCTGGGCAGCAGGGGAGCTTGGCTTCTGACAGCAAGTGATGAGTCGGGCACCAGTCTGTCCTCTGGCAGAGTATCCCCATCCCCACCTGTGATGAGTCAAATGCAGGGATCATACCACACAGGACAGACAGTGCATGTAGTCGGTGATATAGGACCGACTTCCTGGGCTGCGAGCATCTGGGGGAGCCTGGCTCAAGGCTTCCTGACAGAAGTGCCATTGGAGGTGGTCACAGAGAGGGCACTTAGGAATTTGGGGGGCACCATGGGGAAAAGGCATTCCAAGGAGATGGAACAACCTGGACAAAGCTACAGAGCTGTGAGAATACTTTCATTCATTCAAAAAATATTTATTGTGACCACCATGTGCCAGGCAATGTTCTGTGTACTAGGGATACTGCAATGAATAAAACAGACAACAGTCCTTGTCTTCATGAAGTTTCCATTCTAGTGGGAAAAGAAAGATAACAAATACTATAATAAACAGATTGTGTAATATGTCAGAAGGCAATACTAAAGGCTATGTAGAAAAATCAAGCAGGGGATAGAAATAGGAAGTATTGGGAATAGTTGCAATCTTAAGTAGAGTGTTCGGGGACCTTCCTGGGAAGGTGATATTTGAACCAAGACATGAAAGCAGTGGAGGAGCCAGGAAAGCAGACACACAGAGAGCATTCCAGGCAGAAGGAAGAGGAAGTGCAAAGGCCCTGAGGTCTGGCCTGTTCAAGGAATAGCCATGAGGACACCGTGTGGTGAGGAAGGGGGAGTGAAGGGGGCAGAGAAGAAGGGAGAACCAGGTTGCACAGGGCCTTGTAGGTTACTGAAGGACTCAAACATGATTAGGGGCTTACTGCCTACATCATTGAGAGCAGACTCAAAGGGATCACAAGGGCAGAAGTGGACATAGTCTAGGTTCAAATCTTGGCTTAGCCACTACTAGCTGGGTAACCTCAGGGAAATTACTTAGCTTCTCTGGACCTCAGTTTCTTGAATGTAACCCTGGGGATTCATAACAGTGTCAACTTCAGAGGATTGTTACAAGGTTTAAAATAGTTAATTCACCTAAAATGCATAAAGGGGGTACCTGGCTTGTAGCAAGGCTACATGAGTGTTGCCTACTGCAATTTCAAAGGGGAGAGACAGGTCAGATCTCAGATTTATAAAGCTCATCCAGGCTGGCGTGAGGAGGTGGGATGCAGGGCCTGGAGAGGCAGAGAGAGGGGCTTTGCAGTAGTCCAGGGGAGAGATGATGGTGGCCTGGGGTGAGGGGTGGGACATGGAGAGAACTGGGAGGGTTTGAGAGAAACTTGTGGGGTAACCTTGGTGAAGCGTACCTCATACTCCCCCTCAGAGGGCGGAAGTTGAGGGAGAGGGCAGAGCAGAGAGATCAAACCCACCTCATGGCTGATGAGGTTCCCGCAGTGGCTTTCTGCTCACTCTCCCTCTCTTGGAGCCCACTGTTCCCCTCTGCCCCCAGGGGGTTCGTATCAAGAAGGCCCTTCGCTCCCCCTGTCTCCTGACAGGATCCAGTCCAGACTCCTTGGCCTGGTCATCAAGGCCCTTCCCACCCTGACCCTAGCCGGCTCCATCTCTCACTGCCCCTTCAAGTCCCCTTGTGCTGCCCCCATCAGGCCCTGCTTTCTTCTGCAGGCCCCTCCACTCCAGCCTGGCCCCTCAGCTTCCCAGGAGTTCTGTTTCTGGCCAGTGACTCAGGGCTGCCTCCTGGTGGCCACAGGGCCATAACTTACCTGCATTCCACCTCAGGAAATAGTTCTCTGGCCAGTACAGCTTCCTGCTGACTAGCTCTGCCTGTGCACAGTGTCCTCAGCGACTGCATGTTGGAAGGAGTGTGCTCCTGCCCCCGGGGGCCTCTACCAGGCACAGGCAGGTCCCATTTGTGAAGGAGGCATGTGTGTGCTCAGGACTATAACTTTGTGCCCTAGACCTTGTGACCCTTTGGTCAGGAAGCACCCAAAGGCTTCTCCTGTGAAAACAGACCTTCAGGAAAGCACCCCAGACTCCCAGTTAAGATGACATTTTAATGGGGGAACTTGAGGTACTCTGGAGGTGGCCAACCAGCAGAGGCAGCTGGCCTGGCCTGCCCTCAGGGCATCCTGAAGCAGTTCTTCCTGGCAGAGAGAGAGGGTCCTCCAGCTGTCGGGTTGTACTGTCACACCAAGGCTCCATCTCATTCTGGCTAAGACAGGAGACCACACCCAAAGTCTCCTCCTGGCCTCCAAGACCCCCTACCATCCACCACTGCCCATGGAGAACTCTGTGGCCTGGCCATGCCAACCTGCTCCTCCCGCCCCATAGGCCCACCTCCCTGTCCTGCTCACCCCAATACTCTGCCTTCCCAGCGAGCTCCTGCACCCCGTCTTCCAGGGAGCAAGGCTGCCCTGACCTTCTTGGCCCATCTCTGCTTCTCCCTCTTCTTTTCTCCTTGAACCACCACCAGGCCATCTCAGAAGGCTCAGGGCTGAGAGAGCCTCAGGCTCCAAATCTCAGCCCTGCCAGCCCCCAGGCCTTGGCTCCTATCAGGCTTCCTCTAGGCCATGAGTGCTCCAGGAATAGGGACCGCCTGCCGTTTCCTTCGCTGCGCCCCCTGTTCCCACGGGGCACTAGCACTGTGGGAGCACAAAGCCTGATCCCCACCTGCCTACAGAAAAAGGGGACAATTGTTCCCCTGAGACCTCAGCCCAGAGCCAGGGCTGGACAGAAAGGAACCAACCTGGCAGGGGCTTCAGGCAGCAGAAGCTGATGACAGAGGATTCAGGGGGTCCAGCAGAAGCCCCTCATGGTAGACAAACAGGACCTCCAGCAAGGAGCTCCAAGCCATGTCTGAGGGAAAAGCGACGTCCATTAAGTCCATTAACTTTAACACTGAAATCAATGTTGCAGCCACCAGAAGTAATTAGCGTAATTCACATTTCAGATCAGGAGATTTTTTTGAAAACCAAGTTTAATTACTTTGAAAAATGACAACTTCATTTTCCCTCCCTCGATAGGTTCCCCTGATGTTCCCCACACTTTCATTAAAAAAAGGACTGGTCGCAGTTTGTTTTTTAATGCCATTAAACAAAAGCAGTACTTTGGCTACTTCAGAGCTAATAAATCAGCTTGGATGCCCGCAACAGAGTTCCCCTCCTTTTATCAGGACAGAACGTGTGGTTTTCGGCCTGAGAGAATCCAGTTGGGGCTTTCGGGCAGCCAGAGTGGCTCTAAGAGATCACCAAACCCGTTTTACAGATGAGTAAACTGAGGACCAGCCAAAGGAGCAGACCCATTCCAGGCCACCTTGTCCAGCCCCATGCTAGCTACAAGAGATGCAGAGATGGCCCCTGCCATCAAGGAATGGGGAAGATAGAGATGTAGGCTATGTCGGGGTCAGCACAGACCAGCTTTTGGGGAATCAGGAAAGGCAGAGGTGACATCAGATCTGAGCCTTGAAGCGTCTAGGACTTAGCTGGGGGAAGAAGAGGAGGCTGCCATTCCAGATGGAGGAGAAGGTGACAGCCAAGGCCAGGCAACGGGCAGTAGACTTGGGAGTGTACCTGGGCTTGGGTAGAGGTTGCTCACTCAGGCTCTCATGGGAAATGAGGCCTGAGGATGCCACGTCTCACCTCACTGATTTCCCAGACAGAAGGCCCTCACATCCATATGAGGATATCAGGGTTTCCAATAAATTGAAGATGGCAGACAAGAGGCCACACTGTCCCCACCTTTATCCCACCCCACCATACCACCCTCCCTGCATTTCCTGCTCCTGCAGCCCTCCAGTCCCTGTCCTACCACCTTACCCCATTTCTTTGTCCCACACTCAGATCTGCCCACCCCAGCATCTTAGCCTGACCATTCTTATTTTCAGCTTCCCTCACCTCAAGCCTCGTCTTTGCAGCCTTTGGCCCCTCTGACAGATGCATCTCCCCCACCCATGACTTGGTCCCATGTGTTTGTTTAAGAGACTGCCATGGTGCTAATTGCTGTGTTTATTCGCACTGGCCAAATGCACTGTGTTTTGCAGGCATTTGCTTGAGTGGCTCCGGATGCCTGATCTTGCTTGTTTTTCTTTTGGGGTTGGGGGGGGGGCAGAGAAAGAGACACATCATTCTCATCACTGCCTTTCTGGGACACGCCAGAACCAGGACTAGGGCATGTCCCCTTGTCTTGCCTCTACCCCTCCTCTCCAGGAAGGGGCCCCTGGGCTCAGAGTCAGCTTCCTGGATCAGGAGAGTTTCGGTTTGCTGCTGGGGGGCTGGGGCAGCATTCTCTCCGTGGAATCATGTCTCTGTTTTTCCCAGAGACCCCCATGGCCAGAAGAGCAAGCCTTAGCTCATTGGTTGTGCAGTCTGGCCTGGCCTGTTCTCTAAGTAAAAGAACAACCTAGATGGGAATGTTGTGCTTCGCTGGATCTCAGAAGATGAGGCAATAAATGTGAGCCATCCGGGCCTCCAGGGATCCCCACGAGGGCTGCTCAGCCAGGCAGGGCTGCCCTCCCAGCACCTCCTCCTGTGCCAAGCCGCTCCATTGTGTGGGCTGGCAGGCCTGGGGTTGGGGGCGGCGGGAGGGTCACGCCTGCCAGGGTCTTCGCATCACAGCCCCTTGCTGAAAGGCCCCACCCCCTCCCCTGGGCCCCACCAGCCAGGCCAGGGTCAATGGGATTAAAGGCTCAATTCACGCCAGTCAGTTCTCTGGTAACATGATTTCATTAGAGGCAGGCAGGGAAGAGAATGGATGGAAACAGCTGGTGTATAAATTATAAAGTCTACTTTGTACTGAGTGCACACACCTTTCCCTAGCCACATGACTAATTAATGTGGTGGGGAGTGGACTTGAAGTCAGATTGCCTTTCCCCCTCTCTCCTGGGGCTTGGTTAACAACAGGTCCCTGCAAAGCTGGGAGAAGGGAAGATTATGCAAAGCTATCATCATATGAAAATAGCGTATTAACATACTGCCTGTGAGCTGTGTCCAATCAGTTCCCTCCCAGTGGCGTGTGTACGAAACAATTAGAATGGCATTTCTACCACGCTTCTTTAATACATTTTGGCGTTAATATAATCAAGGAGTGAGGGCCTAGACATCTTGCAGGCACAGTTTTCTGTAACACCCCTGGGACGTTTGGCGGGGGGCAGGTTGATGGGATCTCGGGGGTGGGGGTGGGATGCGGCCGCTCCTCTGGACCAGAGCCTCAGGTGCAGTTCTCTGGTGAGTTGCCCTGCCTCTGTCAGCCACTACAACCTCTGGCTGCCTGGGAGCAAAGGCTTCCTTCCCCCTGGGCAAGGGACCACAGATTCCGGAGGCTTCTCTACTAGCGGCAGCAAGAAGTTGCAGAGTTAGAGAGATCCTTTAGAAACATCGATTATGTCTTTTAATCCTTTACCGAAACCCCCCAAAGACTGCCCAACTCACTTCAAGTGAAACGCAAACTCCTTCCCCGGGCGTGATCTAGCCCCTGCCTACTTCTCCAGCTCACCTCGCCCAGCTGTGCCCTCCCGTGCCTCCTTCAGCCCCTCCAGGCTTCTTTCTTTTCCTCATACACCCTGAGATCCTCCCAGCCTCGGAGCCTTTGTACTTTCTCTTCCCTCTGCCTAGTGGGTTGCTCCTTCTTGTCCTGCAGGTCTCAGCTCCTCAGAGAGGCCTACCCTGACCGCCTGATCTAAATCAGCTCCACCCCAGTCACTGTCTGCCTCTTTGTTTTGTTTCCTTCATAGGTCTCCTCCTGACCTCAAATTGTCCTGTGTCTGGATTTGGTCCTTGCTGATCTGCTACTTCCCACTGGAACATAAGCTCCTGGGGTGGGGCAGGGACCTTGTCTGGCTTGGTCACTCTAGTGGTAATTGGCACATACCAGGTAATTGGCAACTGTTGTTTGGATGAGTGAATGAATGACTCAAATCCTAGCATATGGAGTCTCTGGGGGAACCAGTAAGACCTGGTGGGGATCTTGGCTTTGCTGCCATCTCCCTTGGGCAACCCAGCTCCTCCTTTCATTCGCCAAGCCTTTGTCCAGGACCTGTTGGTTGCGTAATCCTGAAGAACTGGGAGAAGCAGGAACCAGCTGTGGTTCCTGCCCTGAGGGGCTCAAAGCCTAATTGGGAAATAAATCTTGATATGAGAAGAGAAGACCAGCTCTCTAAGTCAGAGCTTGAACACAGGGGTACAGGGGGACGGAAAGGTGGGAGTGAAGGACCTGGGGCCAGCTCTATGACTAATGCTGCTGTGTGACTTCAGGCCAGTCACTGAACCTCTCTGATCCTCAGTTTCCTCATCTGGAAGGCAGATCACAGTCAAAGTCAGCCTTGGAGCTTACTGAGTCCCATTCAAGACATAGGCCGAGGCCTAGAGTGGGACAAAGTCTTGCCCAGTGTCACAGGGTGAGTTAGTGGCAAAGCCAGCACCAGCACCCAAACCAAGGCCTGTGTGTCTCAGTGGGATGCCAGACCCCTGCTCCCATCTGTCACCAGCCACCTGAACCATTCCAGATTCTCCGGGGGCCCAATTAGCACCCAGCCCTTAACCCACAGCTCAGAGAAAGAGCTGAGAGCCCTGAGCATGTGCCTCCTTCCTTCACAGCAGGTGGGGATCATATCTGAGTGAAGGCATCTCCAGGCCAGGAGCCCCTTGGGTCTGGCCATGAGACATCTGGAAAGTGGCCTGCTACCACTCCCCAGACTTTGTATGAACAAAGCCTTGTGTCTGTGGGAAAGACCCAGCACAAACAAGCCCGGCTCAGACCCTTTCTGCCTTCTCCTGTTCTGGCCCCCCTGGGAGGTTGCTTCACCGACCTCTGGTGTTCATATTCAGTGTAACCAACAGGTGTTTACCAAGTATCTACCACAAGCCAAGCACTGTCCTATTGGCTGGAGATGCATCAGTGAAAAAAACATAGCTGCTCCCATGGAGCTTACATGTGATGGGAGAGACAAACACACACACTACTGTTATATAACATTTTTAATAATATTGTGCAGTACTATAATGATAAGTCCTATAAGTAATAATAAGTACCATAAATACATATAATAGGGGAAGCAGATAGTAACCAGGAGGGAGGGCTCATGGATCAGGTGACATGTGGGCAGAGACCTGGACGAAGTGATGAATCAAGGAATGAATGCACATATCTGGGGAGAGCATTCTTAGGCAGAGGGCACAGAGAGCCCAGTGGCCCTGGGGTACAAGGAATCTTGGCATATTTGGGAACAGCAAGGAGACTCACGTGTGGGAACAGACTTATCTAGTAAGAGAACAGGAGAGAAACAAGGGTGGAGGGGTAAGTGGAGGAGGAGGAGGGCCAAGGCAGATCACATAGGGCCTCGAGGACCCTGGTGAGGACTGTAGGTTTCACTCTGAGAAGCCACTAAGGAATGACATGATCTGACATCTGTTTTTAAAGATTACTGGCAGCTGTGGGAGAAATGGTCTGTTGGAGGGACAAGCAGGAAAATGGCCAGGAGACTATTGCAACGATCCAGGCAAGGGATGATGGAGTCAAATTAGGGCGTGCGTGGTGAAGAGCAGCTGGATTCTGCCTGTATTTTGAAGG
>RJWK010001945.1:0-52500 GCA_004363435.1 Platanista minor | reverse complement strand
GTGAACCCTGGTGCCCAGCGTGAGGCCTGAACATAGGAGGCACAAGACACTGTTGGCTGTAGACAAGGGGAGCATGAGGAAGGCTGAGAGGCTTTCGGTCCAGACTTACAAGCAGAAGTGTCAGGCCCACCTCCACTCCTTGGCATGGTTCTGCTGGCCTTAGCAGATCTGGGCTTATCTTAGGCCATTCAGTCTAGATCAGTAGCTTCCAGCTCCTGAACTCCCACGAGGATCACCCCCAGACAAATGCTCAAGGTCAGGTTAGGTCTGACTAGCCTAGATGGCTCCCCTCTGGGGCACAGGTTTGTGTGTGATCATGTTGCTCTAAGAGTTGCTGAGCCAACTTGCTGGGGCCCTCGGGCAAGGTATGAAGTAGGAGGGTGCCACCTTAGCCAGGGACCCACCTGGGTCCTACAAAGTGGAGTTTTAGGAAAGGCAGCCCCCTGATCTTTTTGTGTCCACAGACCTGGGTCACATCTTCAGGTTCAGAGAATCTGGCTTAGAATCAGTAGAAAAGGTGAGTGAGGGGTGGGGACTGCAAGATGCCCCACAGCTGGAGCAGTTGGGCTAAAATAGCCAAGGGTAGGGTCAGGATGAACACCTAACTAGGCTCAAACCAGGGATGTCTAGGCAGCCTAAGACAGAGACTAATCCCGTTGGCCTTGACTCCTGTTCCAGCTGTGCCCTCAGCTAAAAAGATATACTTCTGCATATCCTTTCTCCCATCTGTCCCAGGGTCAGGCCCTATGTGACTATCAGGGAACTTCTTGAAGGAAGGATGAAGCAGGGCATATAGCAAGGGTCTGCTCCAGGCCAAGGGAGCATTCTGGGCAGCTTCCTAGAAACCAAAGTCCTGGCAAAGCAAGCCTGGAATTGGAAACTTGGAACTTGAAGAAACCATTTTATAGCTGGGGAATCAGGCTCAATGTATTCATTAGGGGAAAGACGAAGCTGCTGTAATAGACCCCAAACTGCGATGGCTTGAATAAGATGGAACTTTATTTCTCTCTCTCATAACATGAGGTAAGAAGCTCAAGTCGTCAGGGCTGCTCTACAAGGTCACTCAGGGACCCAGCTTCCTTCCACTTTGTTTCCCTGCACCCTTTCTGGTGTTGTCACCTGCATAGTCAAATCTGGGTATTGGAATGTCTGTATTCTAGCTTATGGGAAGGGGGAAGACAGGAAGCCCTGGATAAGCAACGTCCTTGTACACAAGAGAGGGAAAAGTAGCTCATATCTCTCCTGCCTACAGATGAGAATAGTAAGTTATCTACACCTATTTGCAAGGGAAGCTGGGAAAGATAGTCTCCAGCTGGGCAGCTGCCCTGCAGGGAGGGGAGAACGGAGGCTGTGGACACCAACAGCAGTCGGTCATGCTCAGGAAGGGGAAGTTGCCTGAGATCTGCATGAAGCAGTGTTCGAACCTGAATCAGGATCCAGGCCTGAGCAGTCACCACCAAGTCTGAGAGGCCTCAGGGCAGCACCGCAGGCTCTTTGAGGGTCTGAATTAGCAGCCGGTCTCCAGGCTGTGGGTGACTCAGTCTTCTGGGCTGGGGCATATTTAGTGCAGGCCCTGAGTAGTGGCTGACTGTGACCTCCAGCCCTGACAGGACTCTGATATCTCTATCATTGACCGCAGAAGGGGCCCAAGCGTGAGGGCTCAATGCCTGGCTTGGAGAAACCCAGGCAGGTCCTGGGTAGCAGCAGCCATAGAGGACTATGTGCTTCCAGGGTGATGGGTTTTTCTCCAAACTTGTATCATTTGGGAGCTGGTGGGGCCTCTCAGACAGGCTGGGCATGACAAAGAACCCCTTGGGCCTCTTTGATTTGGGGGCAGGGGTAGGACAGAAGGACCCCACTAAATAGAGCCTGGAGAAAGCAGACCAGGAGCTCTTCCCCATCAGCCTCACGTACCTTGGCCCCTGCCTGCAGCATCAGGAGGACGGCTTCTGGGATGTGTGTGCTGTTGGGACATGCGGCTGTAGCTCCAAGGGGACCACCTGCACATGGGTGTGTTCACTCTGGTAAGCTTGTTGGGAAACTGTCTGTTCTCTGGGACTGAGTCACAGTGCTCAGCCCACGGGCCGGTCAGCAGGAGTCCATGAAGCTCTGGGACCAGGCCCAGCCCCACGAGTACGTGGGAATGCCTGGCTTCGGAGACCCAGCCCAGGATCACTCCAGGTCTTCAGTGCTCGGTGGACAGGTGATTAGGAGGACGGGAAAGGGAGCAGAGGACCCTAATCATGCAGGATGATTATTCGAGATTCTGATTGGGATTGGGATTGGGATTCTTTTTTTTTTTTTTTAATTATTTATTTTTGGCTGTGTTGGGTCTTCGTTGCTGCGCACTGGCTTTCTCTAGTTGTGGCGAGCGGGGGCTGCTCATCGCTGCGGTGCGCAGGCTTCTCATTGCGGAGGCTTCTCTTGTTGTGGGGCACAGGCTCTAGGCACGCGGGCTTCAGTAGTTGTGGCATGCGGGCTCAGTATTTGTGGCCCACGGGCTCAGTGGCTGTGGCTCACGGGCTCTAGAGCGCAGGCTCAGTAGTTGTGGCGCACGGGCTTAGTTGCTCCACAGCATGTGGGATCTTCCTGGACCAGGGCTCTAACCCGTGTCCCCTGCATCGGCAGGAGGATTCTCAACCATTGTGCCACCAGGGAAGCCCATGGGATTGGGATTCTGAAGCTGCCGATCAGGCTGGAGCTTGGTTGCTGGGGTGGCTGTGGCCTCAGAGGGGACAGTGGGGCTCCAGGACGCCCCCGTGGTGAGGGTCTCTGATGGGTGGGAGGTGCAGAAGAAAGCCATTTGGAGACTGAGTGTGCCACACTCGAACTGCCTGCTGGGGAAGCCTGCAAGCTCACCAGCACCACGGAGGGTTCTGTCATCACCAGTTCTCAGAACAAGCTAGATGAGTAGATAAATAAAAGAGTGGAGGGAAATATCTGAGGAGACAAATCCTCCCAACTGTGGTTAGTGTGGTGGCTGTGAGAAGTGCAAGGACAAGTTCAGAATCTCAGAGTTGGGTTAGACCCCTGGGCCTTCTTGTCTGACCCGTTTCTCCCCGAAAGCAGGGGGTTGGAAGAGAAGATTCAAACATTTACAACTTAACAGTTTTTCTTTGATCCCCATCACACAAATAAGTATACAAATAACTAGGTAATTAACTAGATCGTTGTGGCAAGAGCTATGGAGGCAAAGCAGAGGGCCCTGCCAGACTGTAAGAGGGAGATCTAACCTAGTCTGGAGGGGAAAGGCCACCCTGTCGAAGAGAGTGACCTTAAATCCCAGACCCACGGGGTGAGCAAGAGGTGGTCCAAATGAAGAAAGTTCCATGTAGACGAAACAGCGAGCCTGCAGGCCCTGAAGCAAGCAGTGGTTCAGACAATGACAAGGGCAACGACTGCAGGTGGGACCAAGTGGTGGGTGCCCATGATGGGAGACGCTTCAGGAGACCCTACTTGTGCAGAGCCAAGGGACAGGCTGGGGATGGGGCCTTTCTGCAGAGAGCAACGGGGAGCCATTACAGCTCTGACGGTTGGTCGACAAAATCTGATCTGCATTTTGAAGACATCTCCTGGCTGCAAACGGGGTATGGAGGCTGTATTAGTGGGCCTCAGGGTGGATGCAGGGAGGCTAGCAGGAAGCTCTTGCAGCATCATGCAAAAGATAATGGTTCCCCAGACTAGTGCAGTCGTGGTGACTATGTGATTGGAGGGAGTGTCAAAAATGACTCCAATTTATTTCTAAATTTTTTTAAATTACAAGTTACTTATTCATTATAAGTAATGAAAAGATTCTAAAGGTACACAATGAAGAAAGTTGGTACTTTGCCCTTAACTCCCGCCTTCCACTCTCACCTGCTAAGGCCACCCTGCTGACAGCCTGGACAGGAGCAGCCTTGCACATCTTGCCTTTGTGTTCATCTAAGCAGAGAGAGGTTTTCTTTTAAATGGGATATTACTTGCTACTTACTCTGCAACCTACTTTTCTCGCTTAACAGTACATCACAGACACCCTTCGCAGTTCCATGGCTGTGGGTCTAACTCCCGTTTTAATAGCTGCATGATGTTCTACAGCTGGGCTGTACGACAGTTTATTTGATCACTGAGTGACATTGATATCAGATAGTTTCCAGTTTCCTGCCACCACAAACAATGCTGAAATTATAAGGCTATCCTTAAATAGGGGTGATTTTGCTCCATAAGATATATTCCCGGAAGGAGAATTTCTGGGTCAAAAGGTATGTGCGGGTGGGATAGGGAGGGTGGGAGGGAGGGAGACGCAAGAGGGAAGAGATATGGGAACATATGTATATGTATAACTGATTCACTTTGTTGTAAAGCAGAAACTAACGCACCACTGTAAAGCAGTTGTACCCCAATAAAGATGTTAAAACAAAAAGGTATGTGCATTTCTAATTTTAATCAATAGCACCAGGTTACTTGCCCCAAATTGTAACAGATAGTGCCCAATTACTTGCTCAGCAACAAATCAGAGCACCCATTTTCTCGCATTTCTAACAGACCTTAAATTTACACTTAATTTTTTTTTCCAATCTGATGAATTAAAGTAATGAAAACTTATTTTGCTCTAATTTGCATTTTCCTAAACAATAATGAGGGTAAGTATTTTATAGGCCATTTAGATTTCCTCCTCCCACAACAGCCTGTTCATATCCTATTTCTATTTTTCTTTTGGGCATTTGTCTTTTTCTTTACAATTTATAGAAACTCTTTGTATATACGACATTTTCCCTTTTACTGTTTTATCTTTTGCATATATTTTTCTGGTAAATCATTTGTCTTTTTTCCTTTGTTTATGGTATCTTTTGCTGTCAAAGTTTTAAAAATTAACTTAGTATATAATGTCTATCCTTTCTTCTGCTACTCTTGCAGATATAACCCCACCAAACTTACTCATGTTTTCATTATCCAAATCTATTCCATTTTTCCTTTAAATTTCTTCTAATATTTTCATTGTTTCATTTTTGTATTAAAATCTCTAACCCATTTGGAACATAATCTTTATGGGAGTGGGTAGGGATCCCATTTGTTTCTTCCAGATGGATAACCAATTATGGTAGCGCCATTTTAAAAAATAGCTTTGTTGGGCTTCCCTGGTGGCGCAGTGGTTGAGAGTCCACCTGATGATGCAGGGGACACGGGTTCGTGCCCCGGTCCAGGAGGATCCCACATGCCACGGAGCGGCTGGGCCCGTGGGCCATGGCCGCTGGGCCTGCGTGTCCAGAGCCTGTGCTCCACAGCAGGAGAGGCCACAGCAGTGAGAGGCCCGCGTACCGCAAAAAAAAAAAAAAAAGCTTTATTTAGATATAATTCACATACCATACAATTTACCCATTTAAAGTGTAAAATATAATGCATTTTAGTATATTTATAGATGAGTGAATCATCACAGTCAACTTTAGCAACTTTCATTACCTCACAAAGAAACCCTGTACCTTTTAGCTGTCATCCCACTATTACCCCCACTCATCCGCTTTCAGTCTCTACTGACCTGCCTACTCTTGACATTTTGAATGAATGGACTCATATAATATGTAGACTTTTGTGACTGCCTTCTTTCACACAGCATAACATTTTAAAGGCTCATCCATTTTGTGGCGTGTATCAGTACTTCATTCCTTTTTATGGCCCAGTAATGTCCATTTGTCAGTTGATGGACATTTGGTTTTTTCCCACCTTATGGCTATTATAAATAACGCTGCTATAAACATCACTGTACAAATTTTTGTGTGGACATGTTTTCAGTTCTCTTGTCTATATACCTAGAAGTGGAATTAATGGGTCATATGGTGATTCCATGTTTAGCTTTTGAGGAATTACCAGGCTGTTTTCCAAAGTGGCTGCACCATTTCACATTCCCACCAGCAGTTATGAGTTCCAATTTCTCCACACCTTCAGCAACATTTGTTATTATCTGACTTTTTGATTTTAGCTTCTTAGTGGGTGTGAAATGGTATCTTATTGTGGTTTGGTGTGCATTTCCAATGGCGTTGAGCATCTTTTCAGGTGCCTATTGTCTTATTTGTATATCTTCCTTAGAGAACTGGCTATTCAGATAGTAGTACCATCTATTATTTGTTTTCTCTGATGAATTGAAACTTTTATCATATATTAAATTCCTTTCTAATTTGGATCTATGTATTGGCTCTTTGTTCCTCTGATCTATTTGTCTCTTCCTAGCTTAATCCTGTACTGTTCAGATCACGGTGGCTTTGCAGTATGTTTTATTATCTAATAATGCAGTTTCCCTTCAACTAATCTTTCTTTTCATGTTTTCCTAACTAGCCTCAGATATTTATTTTTAAAATATACTTCAAATTAATTTTTAACACTTCTAAAGTACTTTTAATTTGGGATTCTAATAGAAATTGCATTAACTCTATTTTTGAAAGGATTCACTTTTTATGAGAATAAGTCTTTTCTTTTAAACATGGCTATCTTTCTATAAGTTCAGCTCTTGTTATATGTCCTTCAATATGATTTCATAACTTTCTTCAAAGAACTTTACCTTTGTAATGGTTGTTGTTTTAAAATTATTCCTTGGTATTTTACAGTTTTGTCACTATTGCAGATGATCTTTTTTGTCATTTCCATTTCTATTATATCATTGAATTGAGAAAAAGACCTGTAGATTTCTATTTACCTTGTATTTAGCTACCTTCCCAATTATCTAACTAATTCTAGTAGCTTTTAAACTAAATTTTATTGGATTTTCTTGATATACAATCACATCATTTGTAATCAAACATGTTCTTGTCTTTTTAAAAAAATCAGCTATTTATTCTGATTAGTTTTTCTTGTCTTATTGAATTAGTTAAAATCTCTAAAAACTGTTGAACATTAGTGATGATAATGAGCATCTTGTCTTGTTCCCAATTTCTGGAAATAGCTTCTGAATGTCATATATTTGCTATTGGGTTTGGTAAACAGTCTTTATCAAATTGAAGTAATTTTCTTCTATTTTTCTTTGTATTGTATTTTATTAGCAATATTTGCTGAATTTTATCAAATGATTTTTGGCATCTATTACTATAATCATATTTTGTTCCTTTCATTTGTTGATGTACTGACTTATATTGATAGATTTCCTGATGCCGAATTATGTTTTTGGTGTTAAAATAAACGCTTCTTTGTGTGGTGTAAACTTTTGATACTTTTCCCATATCTAGTAGCTAATATCTTATTTCAGATTTTGCAGTCATTCAAATTGGTCTGTGATTTTTTTTCTTCCTTTTTTAGTTCCATCTTTATAAGTTTTGGGAATTAAGAAAATGCTAGCTAATAAAACAAACCAAGAAACTTTCCAACTTTTTCTCTTGTCTGGAATTAGTTTAGATAACGTTAAAAATCACCTGTTTTTAAAGGTTATATAAAACTCATTTTTACTATAATCTTTGGCTTGAGATATTTTTAATTTTATTCTTAATTATGGTAAAATTCACAAACATAAAATCCACCATCTCAACCATTTTTAAGTGTACAGGTCAGTAGGGTTCAGTACATTCACATTGTTATGTAATCAATCTCCAGAACTCTTTTCATCTTGCAAAACTGAATCTCTATATCCATTAAACAAAAACTTCCCATTTCTCCCTTCCCTCAGCCCCTGGCAGCCACAATTCTACTTTCTGTCTCTATGAATTTGACTATTCTAGATACCTCAATATAAGTGAAGTCATGTAGTATTTGTTTTCCTGTGATGGTCTTACTTTTACTTAAGATAATGTCCTCAAGTTTCATCCATGTAGTAGCATGTGTCAAAATTTCCTTCCTGGGCTTCCCTGGTGGCGCAGTGGTTGAGAATCCGCCTGCCAATGCAGGGGACACGGGTTCAAGCCCTGGTCTGGGAAGATCCCACATGCCGCGGAGCAGCTAGGCCCGTGGGCCACAACTACTGAGCCTGTGCTCTAGAACCCGCGTGACACAACTACTGAGCTGTGCGCCTGGAGCCTGTGCTCTGCAACAAGAGAGGCCACGACAGTGAGAGGACCGCGCACTGCGATGAAGAGTGGCCCCCGCTCGCCACAACTAGAGAAAGCCCTCGCACAGAAACGAAGACCCAACACACCCAAAAATAAATAAATAAATAAATTTATTTTAAAAAAAAAATTTCCTTCCTTTTTAAGGCTGAGTAATATTCCGTCATATATATATATGGCATTTTGTCTACCTATTCATCCATTGATGAACACTTGAGTTGCTTCCACCTTTGGGCTATTGTGAATAATGCTGCTATGAACAGGGATGTACAAATATGTCTTCAAGACTTTGCTTTCAATTCTTTTGAGCCCAGGAGTGGAATTGCTGGATCATATGGTATGTTGTAATGTTTTAATAGCAGAGTTTTCATTAAAAAAAAAAAATCTTCTGTTTATTGGCCTATTCAAGATATCAACTCCTGTGCTCAATTTTTCACAGTTTTCTACTTTGGTTGGAAATCATCTATTTCGTCTAGGTTTTCACATTTCTTTTCATACGCTTACATACATTATTGTTATAATTCTTTAACCTTTTCTGTACCTGTGATATACCTCTTGTCTTATATCTAATATTGTATGTTTTTGCTTTCTTTTTTTTCTTAAGCAGGTTTGCCTGAAAAAAATTATCTATTTTGCTGGTCTTTTCAAAGAACCAGGGCTGGACTTTCATTTTTCCTTTTAATTATTTTTCTATTATTTGTTTATTTTCTATTGAATTAATTTCTGATTTTTAACTTTGTTTTTTCATCTATTTTCTTTTGGCTTTGTTGTCTTTCTGATTTCTTAGATTAAATACTTAATTAAATTTTCTTTTAGTCTTTTTTTAAACGTTAAAAGCATTTAAGATGCAGCTATTTTAAAAGACCTCCGTTATAATTGTAATAAATATATAGAAAAAGTAAAAAAGCATTTAAGGCTATATTTTTTCCTCTGAGTACAGCTGTGTCTCATACGCTCTGTATGGTATGCTGTTATACTAGATGATTTATAATTTCAGTTTTGATCTTATTTTTGATCCAGTAGTAATTTAAGGGAGTGTTTCTTAATTGCCAAGCAGTATATACTTTTGGCCTTGAAATTAGTCTTATTTGACATTACTATTGCTGTCCCTTCTCCTTCTCTGACTGCATTTACCAGGTGTATCTTTGCCCATTGCTTCATTTTCAGTCTTCTTTGTCACCTTGTTTTGGGAATATTTCTTGTAAGCAGCATTTGGCTATATTTTATGTTTTCACTTAGACAAACTGTTTTTTTTTTGTTTTTTTTGGACAAAGTGTTTTTTGATAGGGAAATTCAGTCTCTTCACATTTAGTGTAATATACTGATATACTTTACTTATTCCATCTTACTCCATATATTTGCTGTTTCACACACACACACACACACACACACACACACACACACACACACACTTCTTTTTGGTTACTTTTGCTGGCTTGGTTGAAATTCTGCTTTACTTCCAGATTTCTGGTATCAAGAACTGAGTGGCTGGTTTACTGGAACAAGATGCAGAAAGGTTTGGGAAGAAAATCATGAGCTCAGTTTGGATTTTAAATTTCAAGGTACCTTTGAAACGGCCAAGTGGAAATATCAAGGGGGAATTTGGAAATACTGGAGTAGAACGCAAAAGAGAAACCCCGAGTAAGGGCTACGCACCCCAACAGCCATGGACAGCAGCCCAGGGGAAGGTGTTCGGCAGGGGGAGGTGGGCCTTTCTGTCTAACACCTCTCATCTCATAAGGTAGGAGGTGACATCATCTGCTGAGACTGCAGTGGAGCAGGGGGATGAATCAGACAGTTGGGGAGACAAGAAGAGAAATGAAACAGAAGTTCAGGAGCCTGGGAGAGCATGCGTGGCTTCAGGAGACCTTCCGGGCCGCGAGGGGCAGTGGGAACAAAGCCTTTGGTTGGCCTGATGTTAATGATGCCCTTTGCGTGTCCTGCTGATCTCCACTGCCACCAGGCAAAGCTGGCAGTGGGGGCTGTTCCGGCCCATTCCTGCTCCTACAGCCTCTCCCTTCATGCCAGTCACATAGCTAAAACAGGTTGGAATACGGAGCCCATACATATGCCGGGTACCAGATCTTACACATTTACAACAATGAGCCCTAAATTCTCATGCTCTGATTCTCTTCTTCTGGATCCTCCTCTCCAAAAAGGTGTAAGACCTTCTAGGAATGCTTACATGTGTTATCCAAGTGCCCTCTGGACACTATCAGACTTGGAGTTCTGGATAAAGCCATTTTCTCTCTAACAGTCCCAGGGTTGGGAGGTAGGGTTGATGGGCTAGGGATACAGACGCCTCCCATATAACTAGAGCTGCTCCCCAATACTCTTGCCATCTTGTGGTCTATTGCATGCATGTGCTGCCACCAATGCCACCAAGCTGCTGACCCAGTTGCTCTTATCCCTCTCTACTGTTACCTTTTGTTCCTAGTGACCAGCTCTTTCAGAGGAGGCTTCAATAGTAAAGCTGTTAGTGACTTGCTTCCTCATCTGCACCACTGCCCTCTTCCTATGGGAGTGCCGGGTGGAAGTGGGTCAGGCCTAGCTTTGCGCCATACCTGGAATTGTTGCCTCTCCAAACTCCAGGCCTTGCTACTCAGTCTAGATGCCCATGAGGATCTCCTTTCAGGAAGCTCACTATCTCTCCTCCAGCGTGGTTTCCATTGGGGACCTTGATCCTTATGGTAGGTCTGTCCATGTCTGAATCTCAAGGATGGACGAGCTCAGTGTCCTTCACCAGTGCTTGGGGCCCATATAAATTCAAAGATGGGCTGGGCATCTGTTTCAGTATCCATAACCAGCCATCATGGTTAAACTCTCTGAATTTTCTCTTCCTCTATGAAAACCAGGAGGCTGGTCTTCTAAGAGCTCACACAGGCCCTTGGTGTGAGTGAGGGTGGGGGCACAGGAGGCTGGGTGCTCAACCCTTCAGGCTGGCCTCTTTGAGTGTCAGATCTGGCCAAGCAGATCACTCAATTGCAGGGCCACACTAGTCCACATGGTGCTTCTGTGCAAATTAGCAAAAAGTGCCCTCTTTTGGTGGGTGCAGCCCATGTCAGACACACGGCTTGGAGAGCAGAGAGAGGGCAGAATTTCAGCCCCCTCTTGTCCTGTTGGCCAGATGCCCTAGTGCCAGGAACAGCTGGCACCAATCCAGGCAGTGGCCATGCCCAGCAACACAGAGAAGCATGGAGATCCAAATATGAGATCCAGAGGAAGCATGCACCTGGGTTCTGGTTCCGTGCCATCTGAGATCCTGGGGAGGGAGGAAAGATGGTACCCAAGGTTCTCTCCTTCTGAGCCACCATTCTTATATCTGAATCCCTCCCCTGCCTCTGCAGCTCCCATTTTCTCCAGTGACCCAGTGTAGACTCTTCATATGATATCTGTCCTTCCACTCCAGAGGAGAGCTGAAACTATGCCCTCAAGGGCTGACCTTATACTCCAGGGCTCAATGGAATAACCCACATACCACTCAGTAATCCAGACTTCACATAGAGACACTCACTTAGAGAAACGTAGGGGAGATGTTTCCTTAGAGAGCTTTGAGAGGTGGGCAAATGCTTTCTAAGCAGAGGGATGCCATGAGAAGAATCACTAGAGCAAGAACCTGCAGGGTGTGTTCAATTACAGTAAAGCAGTCCAGAGGGGCAGGAGTGTGAGATTGTTGTTGGAGATCAATAGATAGCAATTGAATTGAAGTGAAGGTCAGTGGTTGTTACAAAGGCTTCCCCAGATCTCCCAAAGGGCCTGAAATGATAGGATAAGTAGTTAGGGCTTTGTCTTATGGACAAAGGGGAGCCATGGAAGTTTTTTGAGCAGGAGAGTAGCAGGGTCAGGTCTTGGCACCAGGAAGATGACTCTAGCAGCTTGTGCTGGATGGTGAGGAGGAGGATTTGCCAGACCTAGTCATGGCACGGCTGTGTTCAGTGCTCATGGGAGACTGAGAGCAGCAGATGTGGGAGATCATCCTGAAGAGCACCTCTGAACAGTCCGCTTTTCTTTACTGAATTGAATATAATTAATTCAATCATTTCACAAACTTTTCCCAGTATGAACTGTGTGGGCCCATGGGCAAGGATGGAGGAGGGCAGGAGGAATCAGGATGAGCCCTCCCTTCCCCCCAGCCCTCTCTCCACCCTTCAATCAGAATGTGTTTTGATAAGTGGGGGCTTGGGGACAGCATAAGGGTGACAAGCTGTGCCTCCCCCACCAATTAAATTTTTTAAAAAGCGGCCATGGAAGGAGCGAATATTAGTTTCCTGATTTATAAAGCCAAATGGATTAAGCTCATTCATTGCCCGAGGAAACAAAAAGGAAATCTTCAATACCTCTGTGCACATTGAGAACAGGAACAATACCGGTCTTTAGAAAGCAGAAACCTAATTTGGGGGAATCAATTACCCTCTGTGTCCCTGCCTCTGTGGGCTCTCTCACTGGCTCTCTCTCAATAGAGATTTCCTGGGAGGTAAAATGTGGAGAAGTTGGTCGACCATAAGCACACCCTCCGTTCAGCCTTACAGACAGGAGGCAAAGAAGTAAGGTTTGTGGAGTTGGGTGGGGGGGTGTGCCTAGATATCAAGCACTTGTGGAAATGGGAGGGGGCGAGCTGGGACTCTGGAGGGCTTTGGAATAAACGCTGGAGAATGGGGGAAGTATAGGGATGTGCAGTGAGAGGGCGAGGGAAGGGGATGATGGGAACCTGAGGTTTATAACTGGGGGGAGGGGGAGCATAGTCCAGTCGGTGCACAAACCGGTGATGGGGGGAGGGGGACATTGCTCCAGCCTGGGCACCGTGCACAAACCGGTGATGGGGCGAGGGGGACACTGCTCCAGCCTGGGCACCGCCTCCTGATTCTTCCGGTTTCTCTTGTGTGGTCTGCACTTGCCCTTGTGGGTTTGAGCGTGCAGTGGGCAATGGCCAGGCAATAGGAGAAAAGGAAAGGGGATGGGTGCCTACCACAGTAGCCAGGGAGTCACATTCACAGCCACACACAGAAGCACTCGCACAATCTCATACATTCCTACGCTGGGGCTCGGACCCTTGCCCTCAGTCCCCAGACTCAGAGCCACACCCAGCCCGAGGCATTCACAGTCGCACACGTGAATGTGTGCGACTTGCCCACACTCACAAGGACAGGGTCACAGACTCAGAACGACACCCCACACACTCCCACCCGAAATCACACACATTCCGCCACCCCCAAGTCCCAGCTGAAGCTCACACAGTGGCTCACCAGCCCACACTCTGGCATGTGATCACACACACACACACACACACACACACACACACACACACACACAGAGTCCCTCACACGCACACACTCTGGCTGTGCTTTTGTGTTTTGTCAGAATTAATGAGAAAAGTTCCCGTGCCCTACGGATAATTAGTGTCCTTGGAGTTAAATAAGCTAATGGCGTGCACCTCTGGCCCAAGCAATTATGTTTGTGTATTGAATAATTGATTCAAAGGGGGGAAGGGCCGCTAATCAGATCTGAGCATAATGAATTGATTTAATTAACAGGGGAATCTAAGGGGCCCTGGGAAAAGCAGGCTTCCCTCGGCTGCGCGAGCTCTGCCAGCGCGCAGAGAAGGGCGCGCGGCGGCGGCGGCGGCGGCGGCCCGGCTCGGGCAGCGGCTGCCGGATCGGCTCGGCGATCCCGGCCCGGCGGACGCGCCCCAGCCCCTCCCCGCCCCGCCCCGCCCCCGGGTTGCGCCAGCCCGCGCGAGCTCCCTGTCCGCTGGGCTCAGCTCCCGGCGCCCGTCCGTCCGCCCTCGTCCGCGACAGCGCTAGCCGGGCGCGAAGCCCGCGCGGGGCCAACGGGAGCAGCGCAGGCGGGCGGCGGCGGAGTCCAAGCCGCCCGCCCCTCCGCGTCCTCGGCCCCGGGGGGGAGCCATGGTGTTGGACCAGGAGGACGGTAGGTGCCCGGGGGCCCGCGGGCCGCAGGGTGGGGGCGGCGGCGCGGGCCCGGCCAAGGCCACCCCGCGCGGCGGCAGCGCCCCCGGCTCCCGGCTGCCTCGCGCCGCTGGGCTGCTTCCCGGAAGCGGGGCGGTGGAGGTGCGCGCGGGTGTGTGTCGGGGTGCCGGGCTCAGCCCCCGAGGCTTCTCAGAGGGATTAGGAAGTCACACGGGCCACCCCGAGCCCGCCAGCCCCGCACGCTCGGGCCGGGAACTTTCTCACTGGCTCTTGTCGCCTCGCAGACACAGGAGCCCCTCTCCGATCCGCGCCGCGGGCTTCCCCGCCGTGCCTGCTGGCCCCAGACTCCCCGCCTCCCACTTGGGTATCTGCACGCCCTCCCCCTTCTGCACCTACTGCGGAACGGCTCTCCCAGGGGGATGCCCAGAGAACCCGGCACTGGGGTTCCTGGGGTCCCTCAGGTCTGGAACTTCATAGCTGCGGGATGGGTGACATTGCTTCACCCCTGGCAGGGCTGGGGAGGACGCTCGCCATCAGCTCCCCCAGTCCAGCGTGTTGGGAGGTGCTCCGCTGGCTAGGGCCCGTGGATGGGCCATATATCCAAGATATCAGGGCCGGATTCACCTTGAAGCTAATGAATTTTAAGCTTCAGAGTCCTTCTGTTGTAATTTGTATTAGTGATCTACTGTTCCTTTCTTAAACCCCACCCCCACCCCAGTTGCATAAGGAAGCTTGGCTCTCCCAAAATCTGGACCACCCCTGGATCCAGCTCACACCCTTCCCATTCTAACTGCCAGTCTCTCCGGAGGACTCACAGTGCTGCTGGCCCAAGGAGCATTGCCAGTTGCTAGGGCAGTTCTTTGGTGCCCAGGAGATGGAGCCCTGAGGCAGGAGGCTGGGAAATTTGGGGTTGGGAGGCAGCTGCTGGTCTGCAGGGAAGGGTCTGGCTGCCTGGCCTTTCGCTCCGGCCCCACTAGTCCCTTGTCCCACCCTACCACATCCCACTACGGTGATTAACTGTCCTGGTTTGCCCAGGACCGTCCCTGTTTTATCACTGACAGTCCTGGATCCTGGAAACCCCTCAGTCCCAGGGCAAACTAGGACATTTGGTCGACAGCCTATATCGACAACCTTCTCTGGGCTGTTGTGCAGGGGTGGACTGGACTTCATCAAGTGAGTGGGGAGACTTGTTTTCTGGAGTGCAGATTCTGCCTAGGCACCCAGAGCCTAATAAGTTATAACTGCAGCTTCCTAGAAGGCCTGTCAAGGGCTTCCAGAAAACAAAAGGGGAAAAGTTTGCCAACCGTGTACTTCTCCGCTCTAGCTGGTTGCAAATCTCTGTGCATGGGCTGCTTTTGTGTGAGTAGGGGGCAGGGCAGGGCAGGGCATCTGAACTTGGCCAGCAGGCATCCTGATTGCTCTGCAAAGTCTGTAGATTCACCCTGTCCTGTCAACTGTGGCGGCCACAGGGAAATGGCCATTGTCACTCCAAATACCCCTTTGAGTGTCACCTGTGAGGTCAGCTTGTAACTCCATCTTGGAGACAGCTGCACTGTGTTGGGAGCAGGGCCCTCAGGCTGAGGCACATCTGACAGGCTCTACTGAAGAGTTCTGGAATATCTGGTCTGCCTGGGCCCTCGGGCACCAAGTCTCCAACCTCCCCCCCCCCCCACCAACCCCCAACCCCCAACCCCGATGCAGGAATCCTTCCTCAGGACTTTACTGCCAGGTACAACAACAAACTGCTAGGACCTGCCCAAAACTTTGTAAAGCAGCCAGGAGCACCCCCCTCTTCCCTCACCGTAACCTAGGGGACTGATCAACTGGCCTCCCCCTGCCGTCCCCAGAGGCATTTCAAGGGCATTTTGGAGCACTCTTGGCAGTACGGAAGTAAGAGTATATGCTCATCACCTGTGGAATGTGTCAGGTGCAGACAACCTCCCCCAGCCCCAGGGGATCCGAGGACTGCACCCTGGTGTTGTGGGCATGCCTCTGGACCTGGAGGCATAGGAGTGAGCATGGGCTCGGGAGTTACCTGCCTGCACAGCAATTACCCATAAGCTCAGAGGGAGGCCGCTGGATGAGCCAGGCTCGAGTCTGGGTTTGTAAACCCAGCAGGCCTCTTCCTGGCTGGGAGCTCAAGTCACCCAAACTGTCCAAGGCTTGCTGGGTAGCTCTGTGAAGCAGAAGGCCTCTGCAGAGGCACTTCTCCAGGTGAGTGTGGGAACTCAGTGCTCACCACTGGGGCTGCAGAGAGAGCTGCCTGTGGGCACAAGCAGCCAGCCCTTCACACACAGCACCGATCCCCTGCTCAGTACCCCAAGGCTGCATCAGTCCCTGGGGTGGCATGCAAGGCCCCTGACTCCCTAGAGGGAGGCTGGCTGTGTGGCCGCTAACTGGGCACCCTGGGGGCTGGGGAGAGCCGGTGTTGGGACGGAGTCCCGAGCACGACACATGGATGAAAGAGTGAGCAAGTGGCCCCAGCTAATTGAGTCCAGGTTTGTGGGTCAGGGCCAGACCCTGAAAGTCAGGAGAAGCAGCCCTGGAGGTGAGGAGTAGGGCTGTAGCCCTTGTGGAGTGAATACCTCCAGGTAGCACAGAGGTGTCTACAGCAAGAAGCTACCCCTTGCCAGCCTGTCAGGCCCTGTGCTTGCTACACTGTCTGGCCCCCTCACTCAGGCTGGGGTGAGAGGCTGGCACTAAATGTGCCGGCGGCAGCAGTGCCAAACCCTGCCTCAGACCCTCAGGGTACAGTTCAGCTGCAGTGACAGGGGAGAGATCAAGCTCGCAGTCCTGAGGGATGGTGAGTCTGAGCAAAATGATATATTTAACATCAAATATACTCAAGGACTATTAGGATTAAGTATTCAAGATGAAGGGGAAAGCGAAACTCTCTGAGCTGCGGATGAAGCAGCTCATTAGAAGCAGCCTCTCCTGTTTTCTCAAAGCTTGACTTTCCTGCCTAAGCTAGAGGACCATAGGCTGCAGCACCACTCCCCCATCCCCCTCCCCAGTCAAGCACCCTGCACTGGGGCCTCCCAGGGCTTAAGGTACAAGTCTCCTTTGTACCCACTACATCCCCTTCCATTGTCTGGGGTGCCACAGTTCACAAAGCACATTCACATGCATTATCTCCTCTGATCCCCACAGCAACCTTGGAGATAGCAGAGCAGGTCTCCCACTTCACAAACAGGGAAACTGAGGCCTGGGGAGAGAAAATGACTTGCTAAGGTCCACTGTTGGTAATAGGCAGAGGTGGGATGAAGTCTCAACTGGTGGCCCTTTGTCCTTCCAGGGACTCCAGCTTCCTTCTCCTTGCCTGGGTCTAGTCCTCAGAAGTGACTGTGGGGATGAGCCTCTGACACATCTGTCTGGAGAAAAGCCATTAAGATTTTCATGCCATCCTGGAGCTCTGTACTGTCAAGAAAATAATGCTCTTGATATTGAAGGGTGGCCTTCCTGGAGTAGGCAGCCTGGGCACCAGACCCAGGGCTCTGGGAGAGAAGCAGGGTTCAGAGGGAGAGGGGATGAACACTGTCTCCCTTCCTGCCTCCTGAGTTGCAGAGCAAGAATTGTCAACTCTCCAATAGCAGGAACCTTTGTTTTCACTGCTATATCCCCAGGGCCTTAGAATAGTGCTTGGTACATAGTATATGCTCAATAAATAGTCGTGGAATGAAAAAAAAACCTTTAAGGCCATGCTGTGCTTGCTCAGAGAGAGAAGTTGAGACAGGATCCCATTCTCTATGGAATCAGGATGCTCTTGGGAGGGACTGCTGGGGTAAAGGTGGTGCTGTAAGACACACAGTGGGAAAATTTGTGCCCTGCAGAGGGTTAATTTTGCCAAACAATCCAGGAAGCAACCAGAAACCTCGGGCAGAGGAAGTAGGAACGGAGGGCACGAGGTCAGAGAAAGATTGCCCCGTGGGAGGGGGGCAAAATCAAGGCTGAGGGGCTGGGAGTGACAGACAGGTGTGGTCCACCAGGCAGTTACTGGGGATGAGGACCCTGGGTTCTGAGCAGAGCCACACGCCGAGTTGGGGCCGACAGGCCTCCAGGCGGCGCTGCGGAGCCGGGCAGACGCGCGTCTCCACTCCCCATTAACCCGGGGGGGAGGAGGGCCTCGGGAAATGTGTGCATTTATTCAGTAGCAGGAGTGCAAACCTCATACATTGAGGGAGAAAGGCAGCGGGAGACGGCCGCCGAGATTCCCCCATCTCTTTGAATATAATTTTAGATTGAGATTCAGATTAAATCCGAGGGGAAAACACTTTATGAGGCTGAAAGCTGTGTCGTTGCCAGAGCCAGGGTTATGAGCTATCAAATGCAATTACATTAAGACAGATTATACTGGGCAAATTGAGCCATTTAGAAGGTGAGAATCAAAGAAACGGCTCTGATCCTCTCTTCCCCCTTCTCTCTCCCTCTCCCTCTCCCTCTCTCTCTCTAAATTGCAGTTCAGAGTTCCTTGCAATTCTGAGGCACAAAAGTAGGTGAGACTGCTTTTGTATCTGCGAAGTGCTTCACTCCTGAATGTAATTCTAGCTGAGTGCAATCTAGGTTAAGAGCCGGGCAAGCGGGTAATTAGAGCCCGCTCGCTGCCCGAGGACCGGCCGCCCCGCCGAAGCGCGCCCGGAGCCGGCGCCCTTCTCCCGGCCGAGCCGAGCTGCGTCTGGACACGGAGCGCCCGAGATGATGGTGCTGGACAAGGAGGACGGTAGGTGGCGGGCGGGGGTCCCGACTCCCCGCACACCCGCGCCCCCCGCCGCGGCGCGCGGGAACACACACGCCAGGACACCGGCGCGAACACGCCGGGCTGTGCCGGGCTTGCCGGGCGGGCAGTCCGCAGTGGGCTGGGGCTGGAGCCTGGGGCGGGGGGAGGACCGAGTGGGACTGGCGTGGGGAGATGAGGGGGCCCCGGGGCCGGAACAGGCCGGACCGTACCGCGGGAGGGCGAGCTGTGCGCCTGCCGTGTGATGCTCTGCGGGGCCGCGTGGAGGCTCCGGCTGCCCTCCGATCACGGCGCAGCGGTGGTCCACGTAGAGCGTTTTCGTCCTTGCTGCTCCTCTCACCGCAGCCATCAGCCTCGCGCCGCCCGCGTAACCCGAGAGGCGCTGAGCGCCGAGCAAATCAGTGGCTTCGGGAAATCGTACTCCAGAGCTTGCGGCGAGCGGGCGCGCGGAAAGACGGTGGCCGCCGGGTGCCCGGCAGGCGAAAGGCCGGCCGGACCCCCGGGGAGACAGCTGCCCGAAAGCTCGGTGAGAAAAAGGGTTGCCTCCTGTGATTCCCACTGTCTCCCTGTCTCTTGAAATCGGAGGCAGGAGTTTGGCCCAGAGGAAGAAAGTGTCCCGCTCCTGGCCAGTAGCACGAGTGCAGGAGCGGCATGGACTTGCCCTGGTCAAGAGCCTCGCTGCGCCCGAGAGGTCAGAACAGAGGGACCCATGGTGGTTCCACACACCCCAAAGCCTTCCTGACTGGGAGTGCCCTGCAGTAATTGTCCTGGTATGTGCAGGAGAGGTTGGAGAACCCAGTCCCCTTGAGGGTAAAACCAGGGGTGCCCTGGGATCCAAGGGCAGCCCTCAGGGTCAAGAGTGGCCGTTCCCTGGCTGTCCCAGGCCCTCCTGCCCTGTAGGTGAGCGTTACCTGGTTTGTTAAGTTTGTTAGTGTTGTCGGGAGGGAGATGTGAACGTAATTGTTAGCACCCATGCCCATCACCTGGGTTCTACTGGTAAGGAACTGAGAAGGTGGGTTTTCTGTGAGTCAGCAGGAATCCTCTTAGAGTGACATCTTCTGACCTCTACTAGTGAGTAGTAGAGGTCTGTGCCCTCTTTGCCGTCCAGGTCAGTGGTGTTACTGACATGGTCACTTGGAAAATCTGAAGTTAAGTGACTTAAGGTCACACAGGATGTTCAGTTTGCTGACACCATGTGCTGATGCCCCTAGCCTCCCCTCCCACCTTCTGAGACCTCCAGCAGGGAGGGACATTTAAAATATCTGGCCTGGGGGTGGCATGTGCGGAAGCCCTGTGGCCCGCAAGGCCGTTTCTCAGCGTGAGTGTGGAAAGAGAGGGAGGGGGAACTAAATGCTCTGGCCAAAAGAATCCATTGTCCAGGGTCTGGCTGGGGTGTGACATTCATCTCCTGTATGCTTTTCTCTCTTCATGGACCCCTCCCCTGGAGCCCCATGTGGGCCATCAGAGGGCTGGGCTGGTGCAGTTGTGTACAGATTGAAAAAGAGAAGAAGGGGTCTGGGGTCAGGCCAGATAAGGAGGGAGGAGAGCTTGATTTAGCTCCTTTCTCCACTAACTCCCTGTGTAATCTCGGACCAGTCATGCCCATCTCTTCACTTTCCCTCTTGGTGAAATGAGGAGCCAGGGCAGAGGGTCCCTCCTTGGTGTCTGGAGGAACTCCCACAGTGGGGAGTATGTGGAAATCAGGGTATGTCTTTAGCCAAGATTGTTTGGCATGCTTGGCTTCCCAGGCCCAAGCCAGAAATCCAGAAGACCCAGGCCCTATACGTGGGCGGCCTCAGGCAGGGAGACTGGTCTCCCGCCAATAAGACACCACCACCACCAGCTCGGGTCTTGCACTCTGTACAGGCACCCAGAGTGCCCCGGGCTTTGTGATACTAAAGGTTTCCAGATGAGCCCTGAATGGGAATGGCTCTCTGGAGGTCATTTTAGCCCGTCTCCTGCCTACACCCTGGGCATATGTATTTTCCCTAGTCTTCACCAGACCTGTGGAGGAGAGCTCGCACTGCCCCACAAGTCCCCCACCCTGTCCAGTCTAAACCATATGGTGCTCTGTACTGTTGATGTCACTGAGCTCTGGGACACGTCACAGCACAAGGAAGAAGGCTGGCTTAGGTCCTGAGGAGCCATTTGATTCTTGTCCTGCTCAGCCTAGAGCTGTCTTCCAAAAGCAACCTTTCTGCTCATAAAATCCACCCTCCACTCCCCATTGGAGTCTAGCATCTCCTGGTTCCAGGAAACCTTGAAGGTGGTACCTTCAGTTGGGAGAGGGAGAAAGGCTCTGGATATACTCACCCTCCCCCCACACCTGCTGCCTAAATCCTTCCTTGCACTTATGCCCTCCCAGCAGGTGGTCGTCTGGGCTGGGAGTGAGTACTGGTCCCCAGGGCCCCCAAGGGGTGTGTTCCTCAGGGCTGTGGACTGCACCCTTTGTCTGGCTGCAGCGTGAACTCAGGCTCCTATTAACCACCCCCCAATGCCTTTTCTCCACCTGACAGCATCTTGTTGGAAGAGGCCGGGGCTCCTCTGGTTGAAGTCAGGTCCGCCAGCTGCTGAGGACCAAAGCTCTTGCTCTGCTGGGCTGCAGGGCTTTCATGTTGCACTTCTGAAAGATAATAAAATATCAATCGCTTTGCCGTAGCAACGGGTTTAAGAGACGTTCTGAAGTATTGAATCGTCAGAAAAAAATTTTTTTTTTTTTTTTTTTTTTGCTTTTAAGCACAGTGCATTATTAATAAAGTAATCCATTAGGTCGAGCAGTGAAGGGCCACCACAGAGAGGAGAGATCTGTTTTGCAAACGGTTAAACTTCAGGTTTTAAGATTAATTGCTTTCATTTGGATGCTTGCTCTTGGCCTAGGCAGCTCCACTTTACTGGAACTCAGGGGCCTGCCTTGCTATACATGCCATCGGGCCTGCCTGTTCAGCAACGGAAGCCCAGCTCCAACTTTCCTGGAGAAACAGCCCTTCTTCCCCTGGCACCTGCTCTTGGGCTGGCACCAGGCTGCAGGCTTTCCGGGGAGGTTTGCAGCCCCAGGGGAGCAAGGGGAGTTGCAGCCCTGAGAGTCAAATTAGCCCTCACGCCGTAGGAGAAAAGGCCCTTGAGCAAGGGCAGGCAGCAGAGGGTCTGAGCAGCCCCAAGAACTGTGAGAGCCTTGGGTTGTGAGGGACTGGGCAGGGGAGGATGCCAAGGGCACCCCCAAGGGGTGTCCCCAGGTGCATGCTTCAGAAGGACAGGTCCGGGTGTAAGCTGACTCTGCAGAGGCCCAGCAGGAGGGCTGGGGTGACCACAGGAAGCAGCAGGCAAGGAACTAAACATAAGACATAATTCCTAGGGCATTTTTAATAAGTTAAGAACACCTAAAGATATTGGAGCTGGGCTGAGGAGGACCAGACAGTGCACCTTCAGTTGTTAGCGACTACTATGAGTGCAGCGTCCACAGCTGACTCGGTTGATCCACGAGGGCAGGCTCTCAGCTGTGCTTGGGTACTGACCAGCTGGACCTCCCAGAATATCCTGTCATGCTCTAGACCACAGAGGGTACTGACAGCCTCTCCTGTGGCCAGGACCTCCACAGCCCTGGGGGGAAGGCAGGGAGTAGACCCTGATGCTGTTCTACACCACAGATCCCAGCCCATCAGCAGGACGGCAGAGCCCAGTGGACACTGCTGCCTGCTGAGGGCTGGTAAAGGCCTTGTGAGGCTGGCAGGGTAGGGACCAGGCCTGGCACCCACTGTGTGCCTAGAAGAGGAAGGTCTCCATCTGCACCTACCAGGCCAGCCCAGGCTGCAGCCACCTCCTCACTACAGGGAAACAAGGCATCACAAAACCTGAGCAGCACGTACAGCCGTGTCCCCTTCCTGCCTAAACTCAGCCAGGCAGGGAGCCTGTAAAGATGGGTCTCCCCCACCCACTCCCAGAGCCTGGGGTAAAAAAGCAGGTGCTTGTGTCTGTTCCCTGCTCTTCCATTCATCTGCCTACGCAGAGCACTAAGAGGGGGGACAGGGAAACAACATAAATTGGTCTGTCGTCCAGAGTCCGTGTCTCGCTAATGTACCCAGATTAACTCAACTGTAAATTGTCTCCTCGGATGGCAGTGTCTTGCTAAAAGTTTCCCATATGATTCATGATTTGGATTGCTTTTAACGGCTATTGGCCAAGCAAGCCAGTGACTGTACAAGGTGATGCAATTGGCATTAGCAAGGGGAGGCACAGGAGCGTATAATGCAGTCAATACTTCATTAACTACTGATGCCCAATTACGGGGAGTGGGAGAGAGCCTTTTGGGAGCATTAGGACTGGGGGAAGCTGAGATCACTGGCCACTGCTCTCCTGAAAGCTTCACCCTTTGCATGCCGGGGCTCAGTGCTGGCCTGGCCACTCACTTGGCCTCTGTGGCCATAGGAACTGCCTCTCTCTCTCTCGTCCCAGAATGATGCTTTTAGCACATGGAAATGTTCATTTTCCTAGAGCCGGGGCCTTTCTCTCATCCCTCCTGAGAATTGATTTCCTACCCCACTCCAGGTCTCAGAGTCAGATGGGGCCGCTGCCCCACCCACTTCCATTTAAGGAACCACTAAGCAGGCCCTATCTGAGAGTAGGACCAAGGGGAGGTCTATTTTGGTCTCTCCCCCTTGGAACAGATGGATGATTGCCAGCAAGCATTGGCAGCCGACCTTCTGTGGCCGAAGAAGACACGAGGTTTAGCCTCAGTGCAGCTGCGCTGCTGGGGCAAGCAAGGCTGCTGGACCTGGGAAGTAGTCCTGGCTGGGCCTTCTGAGCAGAAGACAGAGATGGAGAGGCTGATGGGGAGTGACCCAAGCCAGGCTGGGCTTCTCAGCAGATGCAGGCCCCCTCCAGAGCTGCATCGACACAGGGCAGAGCTGCCCACATGTAGCCAGGAGGCCAAAGCTGTAGATGGGGTCCATCTCCAGGGGCCAGAGGTCCTCCCAGGAACCCCGATCAGACACATTAGGAAGTTTGGAAGGAGTTAGGGAACAAAGTAGAAAAAAGGACCTGGGTCCCCCAGTGTGGCAAGTACCATGGGACTGGGACTGGTTTAGCTACTATAGTGCTAAACTGTGCAGGTCCAGTACATCCACTGTAGTTCTGTGTTCTGTGCCCACCCAATGTTGAGATTGCTTTGCCTCTACACCTTCTCATCTCTACAGTGAGAACAACCACATCTAACCGGCATGACTGTTATCAGGATTAAATGAGATAATGTCCATGTACACCCTTGATGAACCAGGAAGCCTCATGCGTGTGTGAACTGACAGTGCTCTCTACACAGCCACAGGATGCTCTGAAATAGTCCTGTGCCCAGTTCAGTGCCTTGCTCACTGCCAGGCACTGGGTCCTAACCCTCCTTCTTCTTGTTTATCCATAACGGCCATCAGTCACCACTGTCCAGGAAGCGGGGTAGACTCACTACTCACCACTGTCCAGATCTCCAAGGCGGGTAGCACCGTGGGACGAAGGCTCCAAAATCGCTCTTTGCAAGGCCTTCCATTCATGTGGGCATGGTTGAGGCTCAAAGTGGGCAAGAGAGTTGCCCAGGGTTATGTAGGGAGTTAGAGCCCAGAGCTTCTGCATGTTTCAGTGTTCCATGCCCAGCTTCCATGCCCTCTGCCTGTACCCAAAACATGATAAGGCTGAATGGTAGAAATCTCCGATGAGGAGAAATGTCAGTTGGACCAAGGCCATGTGTCTGGGCATCCTACTCATGGCCTTACTGACAGCCCAGGGCACATGGTTCTGTCCTCAGATGTAGGTCCTCCTGGCAGGTGTTGATGGTTGTTAACGTGGCCTGAGCCTTCACGACTAGGAGAAGCCCCAGAGGTGCGTGTGGCCTGTAGCCCTTGCTGCCTGCCTGCCCTACCTGGAGTTGAAAGACATTGAGGCACACAGGGCATCCTTCCCCACTCAGGCTGAACTTTTCGTGGTGCTGCTGGAGTGAGTTTTCCTGGTAGGTCTGTACTCGAGATAGAACTATACCAGGGGAGTCAACTTGCACTGGCTTGCAAGAGCTGATTTTGCACATCTCTTCCCAGCTCTGAGTTCAGTGATATCACGTGGGTAGCTTGACATCAGCCATGGTGGAAGTATGAACACCACGGAAATTGGCAAACACTACAAATCAAGGGTTTTTTCCCCAGAGAATCAGTTGTGAGATATCTGTCAGCACACCACTGGATTGCATTCATCTGGGACTCTGGACCCAGCTCTTTCTGTTCTGCCACTACCCTTCTCCCATCCCTTCTACCTCCTTTCCGAGGACCCAGCCTCTGCTACCCTGACATTCTGCCTGAGACCTGCTGCCACACTAAGCTGGGCAGGTCTAATATGTCCACTCTGGTTTTGTGTCCCATGCAGACCTGGCATTTGCCTCTATACCCTTGCTCATGTTGTCCCCTTGCCACATCCTCTCCCCTTTGGCTGGCCTCGTAGGAGCCTACGGGCGATCAAAGCCTCTTACAGACCATTCCAGGTCCTGCTCAGAGTCACATCCACCCAACCTAGCAAAAAGTTCATCTCTCAATGGTTGGAGTATGTTTATTTTGTGTTCTGGCTAAGGCAGGAGCCTACAGTGGCTGACATAACTGGGGGCAGATTAAAAGCAGATGGTAGAGAAGAGTAAGCAGGCTGGTCCAGGTAGCCGAGGCAGATGCCCCAGAGTGCAGGCCTACCAGGTCAGATTGGGCCCCTAGCTCTACCTCCTGCCCTTTCCTAAGTGGGCTTTCTTGAATGGCCTGTTGTCTTCAGGTGTAACCTGCTAGCATGAGTCAGGAGATCTGGCTTCTAGTCCCAGCTGACTGCCGTGTGACTTCAGACAACTTCCTGAGCCTCAGTTTTCACATCTCTACAATGGGAGCAACACCTAACTGACACCTAATGTCCATGTACACACTTGATAGGCCTGGAAGCCTCGTGCCTATGTGAAGTGACAGTGCTCTCTACACAGCTACAGGATGATCTCTTTGGCTTCGGCCTCTCAGTCTTTACACAACAGTTCTTGTTTCAGTGAACCCTTAGTTAAAAGTGAGCATTGTATTGTGCATGTGTATCAGTTAGTTATTGCTACATAACCAACCACCCCAAAACTCAGAGGCTCAAAACAACAAGCATCTATTTAGCTTTCGAACCTGTGGGTCAGTGATGCAGGCTGGGCTTGGCTAAGTGGTTTTTCGGGTCTCGGCTAGACTCACTCATACCTGGGAGATGGCTGATCAAACTGGATGCTGGGGGTAACAAGACTATGTCCCTCATCATCCAGCAGGCTCTTCCAGATTGTTCTCAGGCTGGAGGCAGGTCCAGGAGAGAGAATGGACACAAGTCTTCTTGAGACCTAGGCTTGGCTCTGGGATGTTGTCACTTTACATTCTGTTGGCCAAAATAAATCACAAGCCCAGCCCAAGTTCAAGGGATGGGGAAACAGATTCTATCCTTGAAGGAAGGAGGTGAAAAGTCACATCGCAAAGGGAGTGGATAGGGGAAGAGGTAGAGATGTGGTGCCATGTGCAGGTCTCACAACTCGCAAGTCCAGGGCTGGGCTGGGAACCCAGGCCATCTGCTCTCCTCTGTGCTCTGCCGGCTCCCAGCTCCCCCGTTGTGGCTGGCAGGCTTGGGGATGGGGGAGAAGGACACTCGGGTTAGGGGGAGCTCATGGGAGAGGGGTGGAGCCAGCAAGAGGATGACTTGGGGTGGGGGTGAGGGAGGCTGGCTGTTGGGGCGCTTGTTGGGGGCTGACATCAGAGCCCTGGCCCATTCCTCCATGGGCGAGCCTGGAGGGGGACCACAGTGAGGTCAGTCCCCGCTGCCTTCTCTGGCTTTTTCTCTGTCCTGCAAAGCCACCCATCGGTTAGAAGGGGCGTGAAGCTCCGTGGTTCCCAGAGCTGATTGAAACCTGGACATACATGCAGATGCAGTCAGGCGAGAATCAATTCATTGGTTAGCCCCTTGCCTCAAAGCAGGGCAGTAGGTGGGCTGGTGAGAGGCCCGTGTACATTCATAAACCAGCTGATTGAAAAGCAATATTTCAGATAAATACAAGCCAGCGATCTATCAGTGGTTGTAATAAAACCCAGGCTTCAGGCTGTGATTTTATTTTGAAATAATAAGAATTGCTTGATTCTTTTTACTTGAGTTACCATGGTAATTCCAGCGTGGAGCAGTGTTATATTGATTTAGAAAGTGGACAGTAATATTTCTTTTGTGTTATTCTGTTTCTAGGCCTTGATTTCTAATTTCCACTTGGAGATTACTTTTATAAATTTCTTAAGTCCTTCCACTTTTTTTCCTCTCTCAGTATAATTTTCCTCTCATACACTATTATGTTCTGAGCTTATTGGTTTGCTCTTATTTTAAATTAAACTTGCTGGTTTCAAATATTGAAATGACATCTTTGTCTGTGTCTGTACTTTGGTTTAGCAAAATATTACAGTCTGACGCTTTCTGCTTAATAATTTAAGGGAGGCATTCTGTCGGCCCTCACTGGGTGCTGATAACTTATGACTCAACTAACGCAAGCCTTAAACTCCTGACATTTTAATATTGTGTGGTAGGAGCGGCCACCCCTCTGCTCTGAGTCTCAGTGGAGAAAAATCCATGTGGTACCCCAGAAGGGAGTTTTAATCATTCAACTTTGCTGGTTGGCACAATGACTTGATAGAGAAGGGGAGGGAGGCCGGTTCTTCTCGGGTAAGTGGGAGCAGCTCTGGTCTGGGCTCCGATGGCTCCCACGAGCACCCGCTCCATCCTGTCTTTCCTCTCCCCTGACTCTTTAAAAACTCCAATTCCTGATCCCTTGGTGACAGATTGTCCAGGAAGGATTTGGGGGGGGGGGGGGGGGGGGGGGGCGGTGCTGCCTGTGGGCGCCATCATGAATTCTTAAACTCTCAGTTTTCCCATTTGTATAACAAGTGGAACTGGCTTGGGCTTTGAGTCAGACAGCCTGGGTTCAACTCCCGCCTCGGCCACTGAATAATTCTAGGTAGTAAACTGAATAGTAATTCTTACTGGTAAAATGGGTATGATCACGAACACCTTTTAGGTCTGTTGAGCCTTCACCCAGCACATCTCTTGTTGGTCTTAGAGATGGTTGGTGCGGTCTCCCTACCCTTCCTAGGGTTTTAGGAGGAGCAAGGGAGAAAGCGGGTGTGGGTGTGCTTTGGAACGTTTACTCTGCTCCAGACATGCCTGCGGTTCAGAGCTCTGGCAGGACTGTTCTTTGGAGAGGACCCAGGGTGATGGCTCCACGAGGAAGTGGGTCAGCTCCACCCGTTTTCCTGGTCTGCCCAGTGGAGAGCAGGGAGCCTTCTGTCCTCTGTCCTCTCCTTACAACACTACACAGCAAGGATGGGGCTCCAGAAGGAAGCTCACAGCAGCAGGGGTTGTAGGGCAGAGATCTGTCCACAAGCTCTGCCTCTCTGGCCTGAAGAAAGGTCCCTACGGTCCCGTGTGTGTATGCCAGTGTGGTGGCGTATTAGTTACCTCTTGCTGCTACTAGTTACCTCTTGCTGCTAAATTATTTCACAATTTAGCAGCTTAAAGCAACACCCATTTTTTAATCTCACAGCATCTGTGGGTCAGGAGTCCAGATACAGCTTAGCTGGGTCCTCTGCTCAGGGTCTCTCACAGACGATGATCAACGCGCTGGCCGGGGCTGTGGTCTCATCTGACGGTTCATCTGGGGGAGTGAGCTTTCAAGCTCACTCATGTGGCTGTTGGTGGGATTCCGTTCCTCGTGGGCTGCTGGACTGAGGGCCTCCATTCCTCACTGACGGCTGATCACAGGCTGCCCTCGGTTCCATGCCTCGTGGGCTTCCCCATTAGGGCAGCTTGCTTCCTAAAGCCATCAAGAGAGAGTGTCTGCTAGCAAGCGGGAAGTCACAGTCTTTCATAAGATGTGACACATGTAATCACAGATGTGACATTCCAACAGTTTTGCTGAATTTTCTTCCTTGGGAGCAAGTCTCTAGGTCCAGCTCATATTCAAGGAAGTGGGGGGTGGGGAGGGGGGTTACACAGGGTATGAAGACCCTGTGTAACAGAGGATCATTAGGACCGTTTTGGGAACTGGCCTATTGTGAGAGGTCAGCCTCTGGAACAGCATCTTAGGCCCCAAGGTGTACAAGGTATCGGGAGGGCTGGTACCTGTGTTTCCTGCGTCACCTCACCCCAGGGAAGGCCACAGATGTATCAAAGCCTTTCATTTCATCTTCACAGCACCTTTGGGAGGCTGGAGATCAAACACTAGCCCCATTTTGCAGAGGAGTAGGTTATGCCCAGAGAGGGCAAGCTTGCAAAGCGGCTGTCCGTTACTCCAGGGCCTCTCTTCTGACTCAGAGGAGGTGAGGGTGCTTCCTTCCTGAGCCAGCCTCCCCACAGCTGTTGGACTGAGGGCCTCAACCCCTCGTTGGCTGTTGCCGGGCCAGGTGGAGACAGTGTCTTTGAGGTGGCCTGGGCAGAGGCCACTTCAGCAGTTCCTCACATGGGAACAGGGCTGAAGGAGGCTCTCCTCTGGGCTGGGACCAGAACTCATGCATCCTCGGCCTGGCTCTGCCACCAACTCACGTTCCTTGGGAACATCCCAGTACTTCCCTGGGCAGGCCTCTTTTCCTCTCTGGGTTTGCGTTTTCCCACTGATGTTTCAAGGGTCTCTGGCTGCTTGATGCCTAGTGGTACTGTGCATGGAGACGTGACCACAGGTGGGGAATGGGTGGGGTGAAGCCAAGGCCAGGAGAAAGAACTCACCCCGTTGACGTTTCTGTGTCTTTCTTTGGTCTCCTGAGGTCAGGAGAAGTAGAGATCCCAGGTGAGAGCATTTGTGGCCTCCGGCCCTCCATACTTGGTCTTGCCATATTTGAATCCAGGTGGACGGTCCCATCCCTGGCTGTTCCCAGGCAGAGCCTCAACTAGGAGGCAGAGGGGACCCTTGGAGTAGGCCCAAAGCCTGGAGGCCAGTGAGCAAGTCACAGCCTCAGACCTGAGAGGACCCTGGTCAATTATCTCCTTTTATCAATGGTTGGGGGGTGGGGGGACTGAGGCACCAAGAAGCATCTATTTCCTCTCTCAGCTGATATTGAGATACTCAGCTGAAATCTCAGCTGAGATACTTTCTGAGTAGAAAAGTCTGGGGCCCAGCAGAGGCTGCATCCAACCTGGGATGAGACATCAGGGCTGAACCCCATCTCTTTGCCTGTCAATCAGAGGCTGTCTCTTGCAGGTGGCTGCTCTCACCCCAGCCAGAAGCTGTTTCCCAACTGCCAGGCATCTTGGCAGGGGCTAGGGCTCCGGAGGAGCAGAGGGCAGTGGGCAGGGCTACCTCGGGCACCAGGTCCTGACCTGGTACTCAGTCCAAGTGCAGAGTGTGATGTTTTGACCTGCCTTTTTGCCCCGGGGATGTGTTCACGCTACTCTTTGATCCTCAGAATGCTTTATCAGAGCGGTGCTAAAATATGCCTTATATAACGAAAATAACATCTCATTAGTATTACTGAAAATGTAACGGAACAGAATGATCCAGGAAAAAACTTAAGTTGGTTGAAATAATTAACACAAAGCAAAACTGGCAACAGCTAAAACTGCACCTGGCCAAATATGTTATTGACTAAAAATTGACAGAGGAATCAAATCTTCCTGATAAAATCTATCTGCCGAAGTTGGCTCAGGAAATATTTTCTGGTAGAAATAATTACTACAAAAGAAATCTCAGCAACAATGGAAGTTCTAATTTGTAAGATTTGATTTGAGCCCAAAGCTGGTCATAAACCACATAGTCACTTAAAAATTTAAAAATAATTTATCCCAATGAAAATAATTTCAATAAAATGAAAATGGAGAAAGAGGAAGAAATGGTTTAACTCTAGTGAATAGAAAATTGATCAAGGCATTGAACTGACTTAATGAAGCTCCCTAAGAACTATTTTCTTGATGAAAAATCATCAATGTTGATATAATTCTTATTAACATATAGGTGTTAGGGGCTAGCCCCTAGTAGATGTTTAGTAAATATTTGTTGAGTGACCTGTGAATGAACGAGTTAACAGATGAAGGAGCGCAGGAGGAAAGCAGAGAGAATCATAAGAGTTCCTTTATCCGGGCTTCCCTGGTGGCGCAGTGGTTGAGAGTCCGCCTGCCGATGCAGGGGATGTGGGTTCGTGCCCCAGTCCAGGAAGATCCCACATGCCGCGGAGCGGCTGGGCCCGTGAGCCATGGCCGCTGAGCCTGCGCGTCCGGAGCCTGTGCTCCGCAACGGGAGAGGCCACAACAATGAGAGGCCCGCGTACCACCAAAAAAAAAAAAAGAGTTCCTTTATCCCAGAGAGAGGGCACATTTCCATTTTATTAAGATCATTTGGGCTACTCTGGAATGTTTTTCGACACCACCAAGCTACTCTCCAATTCTCAGTGGTCACCTACTGTGTGTCCTACAAATTTAACTCAATTCTGACACTATCTACCTAGAGATGACAGGTTAAGGGCTCAGTCCCACCAGACTGCTTCCACTTCAGAGGCCAATCGCAAGTCCAGGTTGTCACCTGTACTTCTGACCAACACACTGTAAATCGGGGTTCACCCCCTCCTCAGGTGAGATAGTTTCCTAGAATGGCTCACAAAGCTCAGGGAAACACTGACTTACTTTTACCAGTTTACTCTAAGGAAATGATAACTGATACAGATGAACAGGTAGATGAAGAGGTACATAAGGTGAGGTCTGGAAGGGTCCCCAGCACAGCAGCAGCGTCTGTCCCTGTGGAGTTGGGGTACATGGGGACATGTTCAACAACACAGACCTTATCAAATCTTGTTCAAGACTTTGTATAGAACTTCATAAATGTCCACTCCCCAGCCTTTCCTGGAAGTGAGTGGGTGAGGCAGAAAGTTCTAACCCTCTAATCATTTGGTCTTTCTGGTGACCAGCCCCATCCTGCGGCTACCTAGGGCTCTCATCCTAAGTCACCTCATTAGCATAAACTCCGAGGTGCTCAAAAGGGTCTCCTTATGAATAACAAAAAGTCTCCTATCACTCAGGAAATTCTGAGGTTTTTAGGAGCTCTGTGCCAGGAACCTGGAACAAAGACCAAATATATTATTATACTACACCTACTCTGTGGAGAACAATTGGAGGGGATAAAACTAGGGGCAGAAAATAAAAATTAAAAAACAGCCATGATGTAGAAGGGAAGTGTTCTTCCTTTGGAGCTTTATAGTGTGACCAGTGTAGCGTGACCTCCTGCCTCAGGTTGCCCCCCGCTCCTTCCTGCCGTTTCCTTCCTTCCAAGCTTGCAGTCTGGGCCTGGGGCAGCGGCGGGGGGGATGCAGATGGGGGTCCAGATGGTCAGAGAGGAGGCAGTTGAAGTCCAGGAAAGAAATGGTGGAGGGCATGACTAGAGCTGTGGCCTTGGGAATGTGGGGGGCTCCTCTGAGGTCTCCTGGTGGTCAAGATCTTGGCTAGAGCGTCTCAGCTACCAGCAGCAGGGCCTGAATTTCTGGAGTTGAGCCCCAGGGAAGGTGGACTCTGACTGCAAGCCTGTCCTTACCCACTCTTGTCCCCGGGGGCCCCTGCTGGCCCTGCCCAGCTTTGGCCTGAGGCTTCCGCATCCCCTACACGTCCTCTTCTGTGGCTGCCCAGTGACTGGGCCAAGATCCTGGCTTTCCAGACTCCAGAGGAGTGAGCCAAAACTGTAGGCCTGAGGCAGGCGGGAGCACACCAGGGCAGGGAAACTGCGAGTCCAGACCTGGCCAGCTACCCACTTCCAAACTCCTGTGATTTCATGTGATCTGTCTGTAAAATGTTTCATGGCCTTCCCAGCTCTGGACTGGTTTTCTTTCTCAGACTGGCTTCCACGAAAGCTCCTGATTCTGGGAAAGAGCTAAGTCTCCCTACCCCTATCTGTGTCTAATACAGTCCACCCCCTGATTATATATGTGAGTAGGACTGGCCCGAGAAGAGCAGAACCTGTGTCTAAGAGCACTTCCGTGGGGAGCTGAGTCTAAGGCCCTGCCCCTACAGTGAACTGCCCCTCGGGGCATCCGTGTACAGCACCACTCCTTCCTGGCTGCCCAGGGCCTAGAGAGCCACCCAGCCCATTCCACACTGGCCACACTTCTCCCCATGCCCCACATTCCCAGGTGCTCTGCCATCCCTTCCAGGGTGAAGGCTTTGAATTCTTTCCCTCAAGAGGAGAGAAACCCCAATAGCATCCTTCCAGACCCCAGATTCAGGGGCAGCTGGGTGTGCCCTGCCACAGCGTAGGCCTGACTCCCTCTGCCGGCCACATGCTTCATCTTGAGTCACCCTCTCAGATTAGCCACAAAGGGTGCTGCCCTAGCCTGCGCACTGAACTCTCTCCCTCCAGCAGTTTTCATTTGACCCAAAGGCAGCCTTGTTGCCTTCCTTCCTGGCCTACGTGACCTGGATCTGAGCTTGCACACCCTGTCTTGGGCGGGGCTCTCAGGCCCTGGGAGAGGATAGCACTCTTTACTGAACCTTGGCTGGAGGACCTCACGCTGATCCTATTCATACTGCACGTACTGTAACTTGTGGTACCCGATGTAGGACAAGCTTGGGGTCTAAAACAGGGACCCTCCCCAAGAGTGTGCCCAGTTTGCAGGTGGGGCATAGGCCTCGGAGGATGCAGAAATTTCAACAAAGAGAGCTCTAGGAAGACAAAACACGAGTGTGGTAGTGAAAGCAAATGGGTCAGAGAAGAGTGATGGATCCAGGAGGGTCTGAGTTGCCTAGGAGCAGGGCTCGAAGAGTGGGCACAGTCAGATTTCTGGATGGGAGGGACTGGGGAGGGAAGCAAGGGGGTGCTCTGGAGCCCCTCCCTATGAAGTAGCTGGGGTGAGGTAGGGTGACCCCGGCCCGGCCTCTCTGAGGGCTGGCTGCTGGACCTCCCAGGACCCCTCTCCTGACCCCAGGACTTAATTTTTTATGAACTGGTTTCTTCTGTTCTCAAAGGAATATTTGTTTTGTTGTTTGTTTGTTTTGCCTTTCTTTAGAACAACTTTATTGAGAATAATTTGCATGCCACCAAATTAACCTTTTAAAAATGTGCATTTCAGTGGTTTTTAGTATATTTAGAGTTGTGAGACCATCACCATTATCTAATTCAAGAACATTTTCATCACCCTACAAAGAGACTCCATATTCATTAGCAGTCACTCCCCATTCCCCTCCTCCCTGGCAACCACTAATTTACTTTCCGTCTCTATGGATTATGCCTGTTCTGGATATTTCATATAAATGGAATCATACAAGATGTGGTCTTTGTGGCTGACTTTTTCCCTAGCATAATGTTTCCAAGGTTCATCCATGTTGTAGCATGTCTCAATACTTCATTTCTTTTCATTGCCCAATAATATTCCATTATATGTATATACTACATTTTATTTATCCATTCATCAGTTTATGGGCATTTGAGTTGTTTCTCCTTTTTAGCTATTGTGAATAATGCTGCTATGAACATTCATATACAAGTTTTTGTGTGGACATATGTTTTCATTTTTCTTGGGTATATATTTAGGAGTGGAATTGCTGAGTCATATGGTAATTCTATGTTTAGAGATATTTGTTTTTCACTTTAAGTAAACGGTACAAGAGTGTTTAGGAGAGAAACCATCCTTGGCTGTCTGAGCTTTGGGAAAGGAGGTTGCCTGCAGCCTGGTCCCCCAGGCTCCGAAGGGTCAGTGGAACCTTGGGTAAGTCCTTTCCCCTGCTGGCTTCAGTCTTCTGATCAGTGAAATGGGATTCTTATGGATCCCTGCTCACTTCAAGGGCTTTTGTTAGTAATTACTACTTACATAGCGTGTCAAGGATTGCAAAGCACTCCGCTTGTTTTAGCTGCTTTGCTTCTTTGGCCCCACAATTTGGGTATTACTACTCGAGTTTTGCTGATGGGGAAGCTGAAGCTTAGAGAGGCTAAAGAACTTGACTGAGTTTACATTGTGGGTTAATGGCAGAACCTGAACTTGAACCCAGACTCATCAGAGTTCAGGTCCCTGGCCTGAACTCCTGTCTCACCTGTGTCTCTGGGCAAAGCAGGGCATTATGCAAAGGAGATCCCTGTCTGAGCAACCATCACGTTCTATTCTCCATCCTGGGTGCTGGGAAGTCAGGGCCCAGACGTGGCAAGGTGTGGGCTCTGAGGCAGAATGGCGCTCTAGGAATCAGGACTTTACAAAAGTCCCCTTTTACCTGTGTGACTTTGGATAAGTTGCTCCACCTCTCTGAGCCTCAATTTCCCCATCCACAAAATTGAAACAGTAATTATTACTCATAGCACTGGAAGGGGGACATGGTAAGGTGTTGTATAGGAAATGACAAGCACGATGCCAGGCAAGGAGAAGGTGTTAGGTTATAGAACACCCGAGGAGGGCTGGAAGAGGGTGCAGAGTGCTGCGGGACCTTTGAGGAGAAGCGTCTGGATTCTGGGCTGGTCAGAGGCGGTGTTAGGGAAGGAAGGTGAGAGAAAGTGGGCTGTGCCAGTGTTCTTCAGCCTGGGGCTGCCAGAAACCAGGAGGGGTTTCCAGGGGTCTCACAAAAACCTCCCATCTCCAGGAGAGCTTGTAGACAGGCCCTGCTGGCACCAGCAGTCCTCACCCCCAGCCTAGCCCACAGCTGCCTGAGAGGGGGGCTTGCATGACTGCCTAAGTTAACCCAAATGGTAAGAAAACACTTTAAATTTATTGTGACATTTGGATTTAATTAAAAAGTACACACTTAGGGAAGTAGAACATAATGGGGAGAGAGGCAGGGTGGCTTTTCCCCTCCTTTCTTCCCCAAACTAATTAGCGTTGTATTTTAAATTGTTTATGTGCCGCTAATCATCGTAATAAATCATTTATACTGAAAAAGACACAGTCGGCTGTGCCCGCCACGCAGGTTCTGCTCTCCAGGCTCTATCGCGAACAAATTGATCTGGAAGTGAATTTATTAACCACTGGGGAAGAAATCATTAGTGCTTTCTCTAAACATTCCCCAGGTACGCTTTATTGCCACAGTTTACACTGTAACTAAAAGAGCATTACCCAGGCCCATGTTGTAATTTCCTTACAGAGCTGGCAGCCCACTTCCAAGCCAGGGGGTGGGAGGGGTTGGGGAGTCCCTGCCTCCTTGCCCATAAGTGGTCTGGTGACCCCAGCCCTTTCCCAGGGCTGCTCATTCCAGAAGGGGCCCCTTGAGGTCTCTGCAAGCCCAAGGCCTTGGCTACCTTCCTGGTGCCTCTCAGAGGAAGAGTGGTTCACAGTCGATCGTTTCTGTCTCGGGAGTGTGGCTTACAGTTGGGGGTTTAGCCTCGGGTTTGGAGAACTGAGGGGCAGGGGCTGTGAGTCACTGAGGTCATACAGGCTTGTTGTGGACCAGCTTCCCCACCCGGAGGTGGGAAGGCATCAGCGGTAGGCTGATGGTACGCTTAGAGGAGCCAACGTGGCTGAGCAGGAACCCCGGCAGGAACAGCGGCTGCCAGGGGCATCCTCTGCCTGCAGGCGTCCCAAGGCCCTCCTCCTGCGGGCCCTGTGAACTCCTCCTAGGTTTGGCTGGAGCAGTCTGTTCTGCTCAGCTTCCTGCTGAGGCCCGCTGCCCCATGTGTCCCCATCCACCTCACAGTGCAGGGCCAGGATGGTGCTCAGTATGCCATACGTGGTCTGACAGGTGACAGGTAGCATGATTGTCAGCTCCCGGGCTACAGATACCATGCCTCAGATCATGCAGCCTGTGGCCACAACAGCCTTCCCAGCAGCCTGGCTACCCTGTGATGCTTTCTCTCCCTTTGCACTGGGGGCTTCAGACCACTCTCACTTCCCAGGGCCTGCACTCCAAGACCCTCACAGCAGGCTTTCTCCCACCAGGTTTCTTGAAGGGAAATTCACTTCTGAACCAATACCTTCTCCCTAGGAGCCCATGGCTGCTCTAGGATACAAATCCCTGCCTGTCTGACTCCAAAGCTCATGTTCTTAACAGCTTCATCCACTGGGGCCCCATGAGCCTCCTCAGCCAGGTTGGGGGTGCATGGGGATCTAGCTCACGTGGGCCTTGCCTTCGGCTCTTTTCATCCGGGTCTGCAAAGCAGTGGGGAGCAGCCCCCAAGGCCTCAACAGGAAGCCCCAGGACAGCACCTCAGGCAAGTACCCCAAGGTCGTGCTGGGTCCACAAGAGCCGAAGGTGCTCCTGTCCCTGCGGCTCCCGGGGTCTTTCTCCCAGCTCCCTCACCCTCCCCTCCGTCATGCAGCCCAGTGGCTAGCAGATGGGCCCTGGCTGCTTTGAGAAGCAAGCAGGACCCAGCAGCTGGCTAGACCACGCCTGCCTGGAGGGTCCCCTCCTTGTGTCTAGAGAACACATTTAAAAGTTTGAATTCAAAATTGATTTTGAAGGGCCCTAATCTCCGATCCCCTGGCGCTCATGGTGTGTCTGCAGCTCCTGCCAGGCTCTCGTTTTCTGGTTCAGCGCATTGGTGCTCGCGTCTCTATTGCTGTGAAATTGAGACTCGTCTGAGAGTTGGTGCCCTCCTCCTCCTCCTCTGTGGAGACCGCAGGCCCCTTGGGAGCCATGTTTCATTAGATGGGTGACGTGGGCTTTCTGGGTGCCCAGGGAGCAGTTGGGTTGCTGTCTGGGGAATACAGCTTCCAGACGCTTCCTGCTAGTTCTCATAGCTGTGCAGCTCCAAGCAGCATCCTGCCAAGGGCTCTGGGGGCTGGCTCCAGCAGCCCAGGATGGGATGGGGCTTGGAGGAGGCTACAGATAGAGAAAGACGTGGGACCTGGGAATTTTCTGTAGCAAACTTCAGGGGCTTTTTCCTCCTACTGGTCCTCAGAGGCTCAGACTAGGCGGGGAGCAGGGAGTGGGTTACATCATTAAGCCAAAAGGACCCTCAAGTGGAGAGTTGCAGGGGCTAGGGCTATGCCAGGGAGGAGTGGTGCCCTGGCCACAGGTACAAAGGGAAAGACTGAACTGCCAAGGTTACACAGATGCCTGAGCTCCAGGACTCCACTGCAACCCGAGAGTTGGGCTGTAGTATTTACGCATGAGGAGAGGCACTGTGGGGGGCTTCATTCCTCGTGGGTCTGCAGGGCTGAAGGACAGGATTGCTGCCCCTTTATCTAAGGAGTAGAGGGTTTATATTTGCACAGGAGCAGTCATTTCTTAGCTGGAGCCCTGGGGTGGGCCATTTCAAATTCCAGATAGTGGCAGGTGGACGTAGGCACTGCCACAGTTGAATCTGCATTTGTTTCTTAGAGCTGCATAGCTACAGGTGTGTGGCACGGGGCAGCATCAAGCCAGATTAAGGCTCCCATCTCTGGGGAGCTTGCCTATCTGTGTCAGCCCACTCTGCCCAGCAGACTCTTGCCAGTAATATCTGGATAGATTCCGTTCAGTCTCTTCATTCATTAATTGAACTGATTAAAAACCTGGTTAAAAAGTGACCACTCTAGGGTTCAACCCTGGGGACACAGTGGTGAACAAGACAGAGCCGCCAGAATAGGCCTTCATGGGGCTTACATTCTTATAATAAAATTCTAAACATTTTCTTAGGTAAAATCACAAAAAAGTAAAACAATTACAGACTGTGGTAAAAAAACTGAAAGGAAATGACCAGGGAGTCATTTAAATAAGGAAATAAAGAGATCAAGGCTGGCCTTTCTGAGATGATATTCAAGCTGAAGCCCCCAAATGAGAAGGAGCCAAGCACATGAAGAGACAAGGAAGGGTGTTCTGGGAAGAGGGAAACAGCAGGTGCAAAGGCCCTGAGGCAGAAGGGAGATCTGGAGTGTAGCTGAAGCACGTTGGGGGTGGAGGAGCAGAGGCCAGACCACATAAGGATATCATGGGCTTAATGAAGAGTGTGGATGATATTCCCAGCCCACTGGAAGTTAAGGAAGGGTTTCAAGCTGAGCAGTGACCTGACCTACTTTGTTTTGAAAGATTTCTCCAGCTGCTGTTTGAAGCTGGATTGTAGATACTAAACAAGAAGCTGGTGGGGTGCTTAGCTGATAGTGCAGTGAAAGATAGTGGTGGCTCTGGAAATGGAAAGAAGCAGGTGGGACGGGGTGGGAACCAAGCAGGGAAAAGGGGATGGGGATGATGGAAGATCTGAAGATGACTCTGAGTTTCTGGCCTGAGCACCTGGCTGGATGATGGTGTTAGGACTGTGAGGGGAAGCCTGGGTAAGGGTACAGGTTTGGGGGGAGGAGATCTAGAGTCCTATTTTGGATCTGTTGCTTTCTAGATGTGTCTGGGGCTTTCCAGAGACAACCTGAGGATGAGAAGAGAAGACCTACACCCGTGCCAGAGGAGCACATATTGCAGATAACTATGCAGTTAATGTAGGCATCATTCCTTGTGACAAACTCCAAAGAGCACATGCAGCTTCTGATGTTTCAAAGTGCCCCTCAGATTCTGTTTGCAGCTGCTCCCATGTCTCTCGGTGCATTGTCCAGGTCCCCTTCAAGTTATCGACTGGCTCCCCTAAAGCCGTTGCCCAACAGCAGGCTGTGCTGGGTTCGGCTTCCCTCAGCAAGGAAGACCCGTGAGGTATGTGTGGAAACTCCTCAGCCCCTCCATCTCTCCACGCTGGAAGGTCCCCGTGGGCTTAGGCTTCTGGACCCAGCATTCCTCAGGATGTTTCTCTCTGCCAGAGCCTGCGGCAGAAATGCCTGCTGCTTCAGACTGCTGCATAGGAGATGGGTCCTCTGGGGGGATACTAGGGACCAGAGGCCCATCCTTCCCTGATTTGTCCCTGTAAGGTGTGTTTCAGAGCTGCCTTCTTCTGGCAGGGCCCAGTTTGGGTCCAAGCAGAAGTTCACTTACCCCATTGCTTACGAAAAAAATGACACGATGCTGCCTCGAGAGAGAGCAGGAAGGGGGTGGGGCACTTCCTGGCCAGCAGCCTGGGTCCAAAGCCCTGCTTGGCCACTCACAGGATGCCCCTGGGCCAGTTGTGTGATTTCCCTGACCTCAGGGTCATGATGAGAATGAGCATTAACGAATATAAAGCATTTGGCCCGTAGTAGGCATTCGGTGCGAGGTGCTGTCATGTGGTCAAACGCTGCAGTTGCTTGGGGACGGGACTGGACAGTGCTTTCCTTCGGCCTCTACTGTGGTGATCTGTGGAGACCAGGAGGAACTTGGCACTTCAGAGACGGCAAGCGTTTGCTGGACCCCCTTTAAATTTCTAATCTTCAGCTGGGCCCCTCTCCAGCACCCCTCTCCCCTCATTCACACAGAGCCCCTGGCTGTTGACTGAGGCTCCCTGACTCTTGTGGCTCTGGGTCTGGAGCCACCAGCTCTCCCCTCACAGCTCGGCTCTCCCCAATGAGGCTTCTTCATCTCTCTCAAGGCTGCGATGCAAGCATCTCTCCTCTGCCTCTACATGGCCTTCCTGCTCCCTTCCCAGCCCCTGTGCTGTCTTTGTCCTTAGATTCTGGTCTGTGTCCCCTTTCTGGCCGTGCCAGAAGCCCTTTCAAGATCCTACAGCAGCAATAGCTTCTGAAGGAACAACAGGTGAGAAGCAATAGCCTGTGACCCATCAGAGCCTGGAGGCAGTGCACTGCCTGTCATTCCTCCTGGTCCTAGTCCGGGCCCTGCTCTAAGCTTGCCCCGCAGAGTCCCGCCCTAGCATCACCTGTGTCCAGGCTGCACAAGAGAACCCAGATGCTGCCCCAGCAAACCCTCTTCACCTGGGCTGTTCAGGGAGGCCACGGGGTGTGTTCTGGGTGAGAAACGGAGCTCTGGATTCTGGCAGGCCAGGGCTCCAATCCTCCCCCTGCCACCTGTCAGCTGTGTGACCTCGGGTAATGGCCTGAACCTCTCTGGGCCTCTGTTGAATGGGGTAATCATTTAGTGCCTCAGGGTTGAAATGAGGATTCACTGAGACAACAGATGTAGTGAGCAGCGGCTAAATGGTGGGTTTTATGAAGAGGCATATAAAGTCTTGATGGAAACTGAGGGGTCTCCTTCGTAGTTTTTTTGTTGTTGCTGAGGTATCACATATATGCAGTAAAAGGCACAAGTCTCAAATGTTCAGCTGAGTGAAGTTTTCTGTATGTATGCACCCATTTAAACACCACCCAGGTCAAGATAAAGGACATTTCCAGGATCTCAGCAGGCTTCCTCACACCTCCTGCCAGGTGATGATACACCCCATTATTCTGACATTGATCACCATGGATCGGTTTTCTGTTTGGGAATTACATATAAATAGAATGATACAGTATCTACCTTTCTTTGGCTTCTTTTGTTCCACATTATACTGTCTGATTAATGCGTATTGTGCTGTGTACTGGTGATTCATTCTTTATCATTGCTGTGTACTATTCTATTGTATGACCATAGCATAATTTGTTATCCATTTTACTGTTGATGGACATCTGTGTACTTTTCAGTTTGGAGCTATTAAGAAGAAAACTGCTACGAAAATCGTCGTACATCTCTTTTGGTGGACATAAGCTCTCATTTCTGTTGGTCGCATACCTAGGAAGAGAACTGAGGGGTCATCAGATATGCATAAGTTTTCTTAGTTGATTTTTTTTAAGCTACTGTGTCCAACATTGTTATAAGTATTTCATGTCCATTGTCTAATTCAGTCCTCCAAATAATCCTTTAAAGTAGTCTGTTCTCATTTAGCAGGTGAGTATATTGAGGCAGAGCTGGGGAGTGATGGAGTCAGAATTCCAGCTGAGGCCATCTTGTCTGCAGGGACCACCGTCAGTGCGTACCTGCCTGCCTCTTCTCTCGGAGCCCCTTGAGGGCACTGCTAGAGTCAAAGGGGCCCGTCCCCCAGCTGCGCTGACCGCCATCCTGGGAGCCGAGCCCCCCAACCCCAGGGGAGTTGGAGGCCGCAGGAACCCCACTTCCCTCCCTCATTAAATCCAATGAGCAGCTACCGGTGAGGGGTTGTGCACAGGGGCAGTAATGAGCACGCTCTAGGTGGCTGTGGCCGTGCGCTTCAACAGTTGTTCTCGTTGGCATTTGATTCCAAATGAGTAGGAAATGCTATTAGTTCAAGCCTCGCCTGGTGCATGGCAAGGCCCTGGGATAGGAGTGCAGTGAGACGAGAAATTGTGGAGATAAAACTGGTGTGAAATGGAGGCCTTCTCACGAGGCTGGATGTGTCCGTGCGAAATGAAGTTACTTCTGAGAAAACGAGATTCAAAGAGATTCTGCAAAATTAGATTACACTTTCAAATTTCCTTATTAAACAGGATTGATGCCGAGGAGGGGCCGCTGGCTGGCTCTGTTTGGGATCCTCCTCTGCAGTTCCAGGCCTGGGTGTGGGCCTCGCTGGGTACAAGCACCTTGCAGGTGGCAGGGACCCAGACCCTACCCCTCCAGCAGCTGACATGGGTGTGACGATTATGGGACTGATCACTTCTGGATAATTTCCCCTGCTTTGCATGGGTCCATGTGGGTGAAAACTCAGGGCTTGTGCTCCTCCATTTCCTGGGGAAAGTGGAATTAAAAACAGAGCACCAGGCCTCGCATTCATGGGTTTTGTTCAAATCAGAGCCTGATTTATAGCTATGATCCACTTTTTGGAAGTGTAGTTTTTTAAAAGGCAGTAAATGTGCACGTGACTGCTCAGGCATATGTGTGTATATTTTTATGTGACACCCATGCATGCGTGTCCTTGGATGCAGGGGTGTGTCTTTTCATGCAACTTACTGAGCACCTATTGTATGCTAGCACTGTGCTGGAGCCTGGAATAAAGCTGTTCTGGGGAGGATAAGCAGACACAGTCCTGCCTCTCGTGGACCTTGTACGCATGTGTGTGATTACACGTATGTGTGAAAGTATGTGTGCAGCTGTGTATGTTTGCACGTGTGACCTGCATGTGCATACCTTCTGTGTCTCCTAATTTCTGTGATGTCTCCCTCCCCGGTCTACTAGCATCTCAAGGTAAGCAGCGCCCCGCCTGGCATCAGAGCAGTTGAGTCCAGTGCTCGGCCCCTGAAGACAGGTTGCCAGGGTTCAAATCCCAGCTGTGTCTCATTCTGTGTGACCCATGACAAGTCACAACCTTTCTTGTGCCTTAGTTTTCCCATTGTTAAAATGGGAATAGGTTTCATCTGGAAGGGTATTTGCTGGTATCTGTGATGAAGGAGGTGCATTTAATGCAAGGTCTTATCCTACATACGCTTGAGGACATCCTTAGAAGTACATGCTAGAATCATTCCCACTGTGCACGTGGGGAGACAGACAGGCCTTGAGAGACACAGTGATTTATCCAGGATCAAGAACAGGTCTCCACACAGGAGGCTGGACAGGAGCTGATCCATGGAGCCCCTGCTCTATCTGCCTGCAGGAGGGGCAGGTGCCCAACACCACCGGCGGAGCCTAGGACAGGCTCAGGGGGGGAAACGTGTCAACAGTAGACAGGAATGGGGCCTACATGGTACCTGTGTCATAAAGCAGTTGTGAGCTGAGCACTGCTCAGTGTTCAGTCAGTGATATCTCCCTGCTGAATGCCCTTAGCCCCCAGGAGAGTCCAGCCCAGGCTCCCTGCCTGTCCCCCAGTGTGAGAAAAGGAAGCCCCAGCACTGTGCTGCTGGGCAGCTGTGTTTTCCTATGTGAGCACGGATTTGGAACAGTACTGAGGCATATGGAGAGATGATGAGAAATCCCAAGCCTACACCTGCCTGTGCCCCAGCCCTCCCAGGGCACACAGAGGGACCTGCCCTGAACTGTCGCCCCCTGAGCTGCCACAGCCCCCTTCTCCTCAGACTGGTCCCTGAAACAGCCTGTGGGACAGATGGGGCTGACCTCCTGCACACATTTGCAGTGGCCACTAGACTATCCTTTGGGTAAGGCTGAACTCTAACCAGTGCCTGCGTGACTTGAACCATGGTTGCACATTCAAATCAGGTAATTCTCCTCCAAATGTGCCCATCACTGTTGTAGCGGCCTGAGATGGAGCTGTGACTAAGGTCATCCTTCCCCATGTGCTGAATGGGATGACACCAATCAGAGCTAACTTTTGACTGCCAGGTTCGGTTAATCCTGAGCACTTCATACGTACTAGCTCCTGGATTCCTCACAGAAACTCTATGGGGGCTATTTTCATATTCATTTTATAACAAAGAGGTACAGAGGAGTTAAGGTCATATAGTCAAAGGTGTCAGATAAACCCAAATTGAAGGAAACTCCATAATTACTGGCCCGTACTCTTCAAAAATGCTAGTGTCTTGAAACACAAAGAAAGGCTTAGGAATTCTTCCAGATTTAAGTAGACTGAACTTGACACCTGAATGAAATGTGTGATCCAGACTTTTATTTTGCCATAAAAGATATTGGGGGAACTGATTAAATCTGAATGGATAGATAATAGTATTAGATCAATGATAATTTCCTGGTGTTGATCATTGTACTGGAGTTATGTGAGAGAATGTCCTTGCTCTCAGGAAATCAAACCAAAGTATTTAGGGGTATAGGGGCTTCATGTCTGAAACCAACTCTCAGATATCTGAGTCAGGAAAAGAATTATAGGAAGGGAGGGAGGGAGGGAGGGAGGTAAACAGAGAAGGATAAAGCAAATATGGCAAAATGTTCATATTTAGAGAATCAGGGTAAAGGGTATACAGGAATTCTTTCTATTCTTGCAAAATCTGGAAGTTTGAAATGTCAAGATAAAGAGTTAAAAGAGCAAAAAAACAAGTGTCAGAACAGGAAAGGCATCCCAGGGTGCGTGTTAACAATATACCAGTTCCTGTTTGTTGGTCCCAGCTGGCTGCCAGACCCTGTGCTGTGGCTTCCTCTGCAGAACCTTATTCTACCCTCACGATAGTCTGGTGGAAGGAGACTAGTATGGCCCCATTTCACAGATGACAGTTGGAAAGGTAAAGGGGTTTGTGCCAAGCCCTCCAGCTAGTTGGGACAGTTCCCAAAGTAGGTTCTCTGAGTTCAAAGTCTGTGCTCTTAGCCTCAACTCCACTGTTGACTCTGACCTTTGGGGAAGAGTGGGGCAGGCAGGACAAGGCATTTCTTCCTGGAGCAATGGCGGAGGGACGGCTCTAGGGCAGAAGCAAATGAGATCCATTTGCAGGGTGGAAAGGGATATTATTCCCGGGATTCTACAGGGAGCAGAGCCAGCAGTGTCAAGCAGGAGGTGCTGGCATGTGAGAGGGGGCCTCGAATGCCAGGTAGAGTTCCCAGTGTTGGCCACAGTGGCTTCCAGCAGGGGAGCCACAGGGCATGACCTGGAGCGACACGGGGCTGGGTGGGGTGGGCATTCTGGGGAGGAGGACCTGCCTCAGAGGAGCTCACTGTGAGCAGAGGAAGTGCTCCACAGCCGGGCTCAGTGTGCTGTCCAAACTGGAGGCATGGGTGGGGCCAGGAGCCGGTGGCCTTGGCATCTTAGAGAAGTCCCATCTGAGGGACACGCTGTCCTGGGATAGGTGGGCAGGAGTTGCTGAGGACTTGGGTCTGGCCTGGCAGACCACTCTCGAGGATGCGGGAAGAGCTGAATGACCTCTGGCAGTGCCTCCGGGGCACTGGGACTGTCTGGCTTTTCCCCAGATTAAAGAGCTGAGGGTAAGTGTCTGGCAGCCGGTTGAGTCAGACCGGGAGGCTGCCTGCTTCCACCATCAGGCCGCCCAGCGTAGAGGCGGGGTAGGAGTCTGGCCCATCTCCTTGCAAATGTCGTCCCCCTCACACCCCGAGATTTGGGGGAACACAGGGGCTGAGTGAATTGGTTTATTTTGCTGGGTCCCGTGTGTGCGTCTGAGCGTGAGCCCACAGGCACATGCAGGGGCAAACATCATCCATTGTAAAATATCAGTGTTTTCATGGGTGAGTAGTAATTACTGGGTAATGCTTTAAAACCTTTCCTGAAGGAGCGCAAAGCTGTTTTTTTCTGAAGTCAGGAGTACATTAAAAGGATTACCATGTAGATTTGATTTTTAGATAACACTAAAATGGATCCCAAATGGACTTCAGCAAAGGGACGCTATCTCCTTAATGGAAAGTGCATGGCCCGAGGCTCAGCTCCCAGAGCCGGGCAGGGGAGGGAGGGAGGGAAGAGGTGTCTGCAGGGCGGACAGGCAGGCTGGCTGGGAGCTGGGGAGGCAGCACAGGAAGGGAGAACCCAGACCCTCTGGGGAACATCTTGCTCTCTTCGGGAGGAGGAGACTATAGATGGCCCCCGTAACGCCCCTTCACCTTTCCAGGAGCGTTTTCAAGTCTCCTGGCTGCTCGGTAAAGAAGGGAGGGGTGAGTCAGACTTCTCCCTGGACCTCAGCCTGCCCAGGCGAAGAGAGCTCAAGGTCCCCAGATCTCTGGGACCTCCTCAGCCAGGCTGGGCCTGGTGTTCCGTGTCTCAGTGGACATCAGACACTGGCAGAAGCCATGTGGCTTCTTAAAAGAGTTCTCCAGGGCCCAGGAAGCAGAGTCCGGCACCCTAAAGCAGGGTATTCATGCCTCACAGAGCACTTGCTGTATGCCAGGCGGGGGACCAGGGGCAGCGTGTGGCTTTGCTCCCCACATCCTCCCTGCATCCTCTAGGTGCTCGGTGCCACTGGTGATGGAATTACCGGCTACCATGTGGTCCATAGCCCTGCAGGCTGAGCCTCTCTAGGAGCCAGGCCAGATGGAAGAGGGAGCAGGACAGACGCTCCTGGTGCTGGGATCCCCCTTCATTTGGGGGCATAACTTAGTGGGCCAGATGTATCCCCTGAGTAATGACGTTCCAGCCACTCACCCCCCTCCCAGTGATAGCACAAGTATAGAGCCCTGGGAGGGCTCAGGGCTGCTGGGAAGGGAGCCAGGCCTGCTGCTAACCCTGGGGAGCAAGGGGAAAATCAGCTGTGGGGGGACTAGAGAGAGGCTTGGTCTGGGGTTTTCCAAGCTGGAATGTATATGCATAGCTATGCTGGCTGGGTGCTCCTTCCACAGGCCCCAGGGACAGTAGTTTTACCCTGGGAGCCCCGAGACCTTTCCATATCCAGCTCTTTGAACCCCTCCCCCATTTGATCCCTGTAGGCCAGGCCTAGGAAGGAGCCTCTCAGGCCCCCCCTTAGCTCTCGGGCGGGCCTGCTCCCCAGCGGCCTCTCTGGGCTCCCCTGAGCTCTGTGACCGGGCTGGCCCCCCGTCAGAGGAGACACAGGTGGGCCTGAGGACGCAGTCATCCTGAGCCCCATCACTCTCTCAGACCAATTAACCTGTAGAGCTGCATTAAGGAAATTAGGCAGCAAACTTCCCAGCTTACAGATGGGCCCCGCGGGCACTGGAGGAGGAAGGATGCGCTGCCTCCTTCCTGCCCTCACCTGTCCTGCTGCTCCTGGGTGCTGGGGGGCTGCCCCCTCTCCAAGAGAAGTCTGAGGAGGCAGCGAGGCTGAGAAAGCATCGGAGGGAGGAAGAACCCCAGAGGCCAGCTTGATCAGTGGCTTACACTAGCTCTTTGTCTGGACCTCAGTTTCCCCATTTGTAGAATGAGAGCCTTTGCCTGTACGAACTCTGGGGGCCCCTCTCACCTGACATCTGTGGATTCTGAGACTGAGGTCCTTTGGAAGCTGGTTCTCTCCTGGAGCCTGAGGAAGGGTCACAACCCAGAAGAGGGAAAAGGGAAAGGAAGCAGCTCGGACTGCGGGCTGGGAGCAGTGAGGGGGAGGGAGGGAGAGGAGGGATGCCAGGGAATGGGAGCTGAACCCAGAGCCCTGGAGAGTGCAGGGGTCCTGTGGAGACCTTGGGCCCAGGGGGAGGGAGTCTTCCGGGGCTTGCTGGAAAACCGAGGAGGCAGGAGGGCGTGGGCTGTTCCCCCCAGCGGTGACCCCTCAACCCATCTGAGCCCTTGTGAGGCTCGCTTAGACTTAGACAAGTGCAAGGCAACCCCACCATCCAGCTGGGCTCTGAGACTCTCCGCACTTCCCTCCAAGCCTAGTCTTCACCACCTTCGAGCCTCAGGACTCCATGTGGATGTCCAGGTTCCCAGACAACATCTGTCCCCAGCTTCTTCTCAACTGCCCCTCCCTATGGCCTCAGGGCCGGAGGCTAGGAGCCTGTGCCTCTGTGCACACACATGCCCACGCCTGCACACCTTGCCTGTGTGCACGGGGTATGTGTGAGTGTACATGCTTGCCTGGTGGGAGGTCTGCCCCTCCCTCCGGTCAAGGCCATGCTGCGGTGCCTGTCTTTTGTACTTACCACTTTCTTGTATGTCAGGAAGCTCATATGGGCCCTGGGAGAGGGCCAGTGTCTCCAAGATTCTTATCCTGGTAGGATGAGCAAGGACGCTGGGGCACCGATGCTCCCCTTCCTCAGGCTATAGGGCAGGTAGGAAGTTTGAATCTAGCTAGAAACATTCCTGAGGAAAGCGTCAACTAGGCCAGGCCCAGCTACCTCCCCAAGCACTGACCAGGAGCTCCAGAGCTCCTGCTGCCCCCAGGGAGTATCACAGGGACATCTCACTTTCTTCTTTTTTTTATTTTTTTATTTTTTAAAATTTATTTATTTTGGGCTGTGTTGGGTCTTTGTTGCTGCGTGCGGGTTTTCTCTAGTCGCAGCGAGCAGGGGCTACTCTTCGTTGCGGTGTGCGGGCTTCTCATTGCGGTGGCTTCTCTTGTTGCGGAGCACCGGCTCTAGGCTCACGGGCTCAGTAGTTGTGACTTGCAGGCTCTAGAGCGCAGGCTCAGCAGTTGTGGCGCACGGGCTCAGCCGCTCCGCGGCATGTGGGATCTTCCCGGACTGGGGCACGAACCCGTGTCCCCTGCATCGGCAGGCGGATTCTTAACCACTGCGCCACCAGGGAAGCCCTCACTTTCTTCTTGATGCCTCCACAATCAAGAGGCTGTAGCCTGACGTGTTAGGTTAAAATGGTCAAGCACACGGCAGTGTGAGGAAGTCTTGAGGTGGCAAAAAGATCTGGGAGTTCTAGTGGACCCCAAGCCCGAGATTCCATTCTCAGGGCTGCCGAAAGAGCCAATGGATGGTGGCTGCATGAGGAGGCCTCAGGCCTACCGAGGATCACACGGCACAGGGGGCAGTGGCTGGATGGAGAGGAACAACTCAGGGAGGCGGGCCTGAGGACTAGCTGTGTGCCCTGCAGCAGAGCAGACGCGGGGCTCCCGCAGCTTCTGGAGGACCTTCACGGGGCAGGGGAGGAGGCCATACCATGCAGCCCACACAGGGCGGGACCCAGGCCCTGGGGAGGTAGCTGCTGGGAAGACAGGGAGGGAGGGCTCCTGGAAGGGGGCAGCAGAGAGGAGCAGAGGGATATAACCCCTGAGGTGGGAGCCGCAGGGCCCACCGTGTCCATCTGTCTGTCCATCCGCAGGTATGCCAATGCTCTCCGTCCAGCCCAAAGGGAAGCAGAAGGGCTGCGCGGGCTGCAACCGCAAGATCAAGGACCGCTACCTGCTGAAGGCGTTGGACAAGTACTGGCACGAGGACTGCCTCAAGTGCGCCTGCTGTGACTGCCGCCTGGGCGAGGTGGGCTCCACGCTCTACACCAAGGCCAACCTCATCCTGTGCCGGCGCGACTACCTGAGGTGGGCGGCCTCCCACCCCATCTGCCCCCCAGCCCTTCTGCTCAGAAAGCCCCATCCTCCAAGGCTGGCACCGCTCTGCCCTGCTCTAGCCCCAGCATCCTGCCTGCACTCATGCCCACCCCTGCCCTGCCCCTTGGACTCAGTGCCCAGCACGGGTCCTGGGCGGGCACATCTGTTACCATTGGGCACCCAAGAGAAGCTTCCCCAGCGCACCAGTCTGGCTCTGGCCCTGCCTTTGCCAGGTGCTTTTGACCCACCCCGTCCCTGAAATCTGGGAAGGGACGCCTTGGAGGGGCTTCCAGGAGCAGGTGGGGAAGCTCTGACTTCCCTGGGCCCCTCTGGCCTGATGGTCTGCTTCTCAGTCTCCCCTGGGCCCAGCACCCCCACGCCCAGGGAGCCTGGTAGGTAGCCAGACCCTAGAATAAGAGCTGCTGATGTTGGAACTTAAAGACCTGGGTTTGAACTAGTCCTGAACCTCTTCCCCCACCTCAGGTTACCCCTCTGTGAATGGTGAAAAGACGAACGCTTCCCCTCCTGGCATTCCTCAGAGCTCTAACCCACCCTCCTCCACAACCTGGATCCTATTCCCCGGGGCTCCTCCTCCCCAGTTAACCCTACCTTAGGCCATCTATGACATCAGCAAGGCTGGAAGGAGGCCACAAAGCGGGGGGGCCTTGGCTGAGACCCAGCGTCTGCATTTGGCTCCCATGCAGGCTGCTGGGTGGCGGCAGGGCCTTGCGGGGAAGGAAGACCCATCACATTAATTAGTGGGTCATGGCCAGGGCTTCTTGGGGCTCCCTCTGCTCAAGACTGGGCATGTGGGGTGGGGGGGGGAGGGAGGGGTTATCAGCAGAGGCTCCCCTATTTCCCCGAAGAGCCTAAGATTTACCTGCCTGCATCTTCTCTTTAACTTCTGCCTTTGCAGGAGTATTTTTTTTTTTTTTTAAGTGGTGCTATAAACCAGGATGTGTGCCTCAGTGCTCCTGACTGGGGCTGGAGGAGAGATGCTGAGGCCAGGAGGAGGGGTGAAGGATGCTTCTGGGGACTCACCCCTTGACAACCTGGAAGGGGTCTCCAAGTCTGGAGGTTTAGGACATCACCTGGGGGCTGAACCTACCAGGTTGAGGGGAGGTGGCAGACCATCTGACGAGTCCACAGGACCTGGAGAGGGACCATCACAGTACAGGATGGGCTCATCTACAGAGCTGATGCACCCACAAGCATCCTGGGCTCTGCCAGCTACTGGAGCCTGAAGGTATTGTCCTGGACTCTGGCAGAGGCTCAGGAATGACTTCGGGGCCTGGTGGGCCAGTGGGCCGGGGTGAGCATGGGTATAGATAGGGCTTCCTTGAGCTGCTCAGCCCCAGAGAATGGCTGTCCAGAGCCTGCCTCTCTGCAGTCACTTCTCATTGGACTGGTGGCCAGAAAGGCCCCTCTTGGCAAGCAGATGCTGTTGGCCCGGCCTTTGTCTGCCTTAATCTGAGCCACCAGGCAGCTCAGGCTGATGAATAATGGAGCCAAGCTCATCTGCAGGCGCCCGAGCTTGAGCTGGACAAATCAGGGATTAGAGGGCCTCCCGCCTGCCTCTCAGCCCCCTTGCCTCACTTGGGGCTTGCTCTGCCAGTCTGCAGAGCAGAGGCCTGGCTGGCTCAGACCCCTGGAACATTCAGCCAAGGATTGGCCTACATGGGGAAGGAGTGAGTTCCCTGTCCTTAGGGCTTTGCAACCAGCAGCTAAGAGGAGGGGTGCCTGCCCCAAAGAGGTGTTGTGCTGGGTGGCCTTGGAACTTCCTTCTGGCATCAGTCCTGTTTTAGAAGCACCTTTGAACAGGATCATCTAGTCCAGCCTTCCCATTTTAAAGAAGGATAAACTGAGGTTCAAGAAAAGAGAGCTAGGCAAGTCACACCATGAGTTGGTAGCAGAAAAAGACCACCCCATAGGGTTGTTGTCAAGATTAAATGAGTTGGTCTTTGGAGAGCCCTTAGAATAGTGCCTGGCACATAGCAAACGCTACATAGGCATTTACTAAAGGAGCTGTGTCTGAGAGGTTACAGTTTTCACAACAAGCTTGTGAAGAATGTATTATGCTCCCCGTTTTACCGTTGAAATAAATGAGGCTCGGAGAGACTCGGTAACTTGCCTGAGGACACACAGCCCATGATCAACAGACTGTCTCTAAATTCAGGCTTGTGTGATTCTGGAGTCCTTGCTACAGGCCCAGCCCAGTGTTCTTCTGGTGACCTCAGGTGCTTGAGGGACCCCAGTGGGGGCATGGGAGGGGCCGTTGTCAGTGAAGCCGGGGGACGGGCAGTGTCAGCCAACACCTGGGTCCTCAGAGTCTCCTTCCTGGGTGAACGCGCCAATTTCTCTGAAGCCTTCTCTCTTAGCAGAATCTAGACACTGTCATCTGTGCTCCTTCCCTCTTGCCCAGGCCCACCTGCTGAACCAAGGGGAGGGCAGGTGGGGCCCTGGGTGGAGGCAACTCCCCTGCCCCCCACACCACCCCAACAGGTGCCTGAGCCCTCTGCACCTTTCCCTCTGCAGGCTCTTCGGCACCACAGGAAACTGCGCCGCCTGCAGCAAGCTGATTCCAGCCTTCGAGATGGTGATGCGGGCCCGGGACAATGTATATCACCTCGACTGCTTCGCCTGCCAGCTCTGCAACCAGAGGTGAGTGCTGGCCTGTAACAGACCCAACACGCTCAGCAGACCCCAGCTGACACCTGCTGCCACAGACCGGGAGTGCCATGGAGGCATGCATGCAAATGCGGGTTCTGTGTGTGCATGTTGTTGTGAGCATGTATGTTCATGCGTGTGTTTTATGTACGCCTGAGCCCTGTAGCCAAATTTGTGCCCTCCAATACCACATGTACATGTTTGTGGAGTACAGTTCTGTGCAAATGTAATGGATGGGGTCATGCATGAGCTGTGTGCAGTGTGTGTAGTGTCCATGCAGGTTTTTTTTTTTTTTTTTTTTTTTGGCTGCATTGGGTCTTCATTGCTGTGCGCAGGCTTTCTCTAGTTGTGGCGAGTGGGGGCTCCTCTTCGTTGCGGTGCGTGGGCTTCTCATTGTGGTGGCTTCTCTTCGTTGCAGAGCACTGGCTCTAGGTACACAGGCTTCAGTAGTTGTGGCATGCGGGCTCAGTAGTTGTGGCTTGAGGGCTCTAGAGTGCAGACTCAGTAGTTGTGGCACACAGGTTTAGTTGCTCTGCGGCATATGGGATCTTCCCGGACCAGGGCTCGAACCCGTGTCCCCTGCATTGGCAGGTGGATTCTTAACCACTGTGCCACCAGAGGAGTCCCATGCATGTATTTTTAAATGTCCATGTACGGGGCGGGGGGGGGGG
>RJWK010001944.1:41442-74789 GCA_004363435.1 Platanista minor | reverse complement strand
AGACCACGGGGGTGGGGGTGGGGGGGGCTGGGGGAAGGGAGAAGGGTGGGAGAGGGGAGGACTGTTTTGCCCTGACGTCCAGGTGCCCCTCCTCCACACCCCTCCTGCAGTGGCAGCTCTGACCTGGGTGTGGGGGACCGGGGAGTGGCAGGGCCAGGTGTGCCCCGGGGCTGGTGAGAGCGTATTCCTTCTCTGTCAGTCCCTCAGCAGCAGGGCCCCCATGAGGCAGGGCCGCTCTTGAGGGGTCTGGAGGCCAGGCTGCCCTGGAATCTCAGCCTGGGAAGTAAGGCCTGGCAGCCATGGGTGGCAGAGCAGCAGTGGACAGGGTGACACAGGAGTGAGCATCACTGTGGGCCCTGCTGGTCCCTGGGAGGCAGGGAGACCTTGAGCCATGGACAGACCAGTCTGAGAGTGGAAGCGCCTCCCTAGAGGGCAACCAGCACACAAGGATTATTCAGAAAAAATAAACAAATAAATATAAACAAAACCAGGGGAGCCTACCATGACCCATCTGGAGCCCTCTTCTCTCTGGAGGCCACCAGCTGCCCGGCTATGTCTGCAGTGGTGGCACCTCGGGAGCCCCAGGCTGCCGGCCTCAGACCACACCTGCTGGGCACAGAGGTGGGCTTGCCTGCTGGCGAGAAGTCTGCGGCAGAATATTCTAGTGCATCCATGGTGTCCACGCTTCAAACGCTCTCTGGCCTTTAGTCCAAGGCCATAAAGAGCTGCCTCTAAATGGACCCGAGAATCAGACACCTGGTCAGCTGGTGACCCAGAGCATATGCACCACATGCATGCACGCTCCCAGCGCCCACATGAACATATGTGCACACCCAGACACATGTGCACATGTGTACAAACTCACACACTGGAGTGCCTGTGCTCACACGCCCACAGTCCTACATGCACAGTCCAGCTGGACAAGCAGAGAGCTGGAGACTCAGCTGTAAAGATGTTCTGTGTCCAGACACCGTGACAAATGCCTGTCCAGGGCTGCTCCTGCCTTTGCCCGCCCCCCAGAAAGCCATTTGTGAAAAGTACTTTCCTCTGTTCCTGTCTGTTCATAAGCTTTCCCAGACCAGCCCCTTCTGCTCTCGAGCGCCGTCTTCTGGAACTGGCTCGACACCTGCCAGACAGGGCAACCTGACCTCTGCAGACACAGCTTGGCCAGGTGGGTGCTGAGAGATACAGCAGTGCTGGGAGTGCATGTGTGCGTGTGCATGAGTGTGTGTGCAAGTGTGTGTGCACGCATATACACTTGTACTGCACTGTGGGGACTGGACACAGAGCCCTCAGCCCTGCACTGCTTCCTCACAGTGAGCAAGGGAGAAAGTCTCCCCACAAGACAGGGTCACAACCATGTGTAATGCCATCACAGACGTGTGATCACATGCATGCAGCCATGTGCAGATTATTATGCAATGTAATCATGTGTGTAGTTACATACATGCAGTCGTGTGCAAACAACCATTGTGTATGATTGTGCGCTGTAATTACATGCATGTAATCATGCATGTGCGATCATGCACCTGAGATCTCACCAGTGTCATTGCACGATGGTATCACACATGTAGTCACATGCATGTAATCATGTGCAGATAGTCATGAAATGCAGTTGTGTGTGTGGTCATGCATAAACATGAGCATGTGATCACGTGCATATAACTGCACACGTGCCACCGTTGCCGTATTCTACAGGTTACCCGCGAGTCCCAGGCTCCCTCCCACTGAGGGGAGGGGACGCACATGGGAGCAGGGGCGGGTCCTGGGGGCCGCTTTAGTGTCCCTCTGCCACTGGCTCTAGGTCAGCACCGCACACCGAGTGGGGAACCAAGGGAAGCTTTGGGGTAAGGAACTCAGCAGCCGAAATGAAGAAACAGCTGCATACCCTCACAAGGTGGGGCCTCTTGCCTGGGCACCTCACCGATCCCGGGCTGCCGCACACGGGCCTCCCCTGCACAGGGTCTCCCAGACCCATTGCCCTGAGTTGTGTGCACGGCCCCACCCCGCTCTCAGTCCAGCCCCAATTGCCGGTTCTTCCACCCCCAGCATCGGGACCTGGGCTCAGGTTCCCTAAATGGACAGGCCCCTCTGTGTCAAAAGCCCCGGAAGCGGCCCCCTGGAGCGGCGGCCAGGCCTAGAAAGTCTGCCTTTTCACAGCAGCTGCAAGTGTCATCATGAGGACGTGAACAGACACGGGTTAAACCCACATCCAAGAGTTTATTCAAAAAAGAAAGAAAAATGGTGGTGAAGAGGGGGAAGGAGCAGCTCAGCTCCAGGTGAGGGGGGGGGGGCGGAGGCCCCCTTTCCTGGCTGATCCCACGAGTCGTGACGGTGATCGTCCAGCTGAGTCATTTCTTATTCTGAGTCACTGAGAAAAACAAGACTCTTCTGAATTGCACCGTCCAACCAACAGACCCAGGAGTGGACCAGCCAGTCCAGAAATGCCATGGACCCCGCAGTCCCCCTCACACTGGCCGTCCTTTCCCTGGGAGCTGAGTCACAGACAGCGTCCCATCTCTGGCCAAATCCAGCAGGAAAGGGCCTTCCCGAGGATGCTGGTGCCCTGAAGAGCCAGGTGTGGGTCATTGAGGACCAGACTGGCCCCCAACTCAGGCCCAGGAGGGAACATGGGAAACATCGGAGGCTTTGAGATCCATCTTCCTGGAGACTTAGTATATTTCACACATGGTGTCCAAAGAGAAAGCTGCTCCCAAATGCTAAGTTTGGGAATGGGCTTCAACCTCCAATATGACCATCACACCTGCATCCATCACCCTGCTCCTCATCAGGAAACAGCCACCAGAGTCAGCGTTCCCTGGACAACACGCACGGGCCCCCATCATCACAGGCTGGAGCATTCCAGGCCTTAACACTTAAAGTTAATGGAAGTGGTTCCATTGGTTTAATAAGTCACTTTAAAGCTATGTGCCCCAGTAGGAATTATTGCAAAAATTCAGGTCAGAAAAAAGAGATTTTATATAAATGGAGAGTGGAAAGTGCCAGGTGGATTAAGATATTGAGGGATAATTACAGATAAGCTAGAGCAATGCCATTTTGTCAAGGAATCATGACTACAGTGTTTGTTAGTCTTTTCTGAGCTTAGAAAGCCTTCCCCCAGCTTTTTAAGGAATTCTGCTGTGGAGCAGACAGAACCAAGAGGGGGCAGTGCCTGCTGATGACTTGTTTCCTGTGTTTCCAGAACATGTTCAGAACTGACATTGACGGGACCCCATGTGCAGCTCCAAGTGGGTGACAGACGAGGTTGTTGGTCCCAGAACACCTCAGGCTTCTAACCAGGGTTAGCATATGACCCGGCAGCTCTGGTCACCCGCTCCCACCACTGTAAAATCAAATCAATCAGGTCTCCTGCTAGAATTTCTCACTCATATTGTGACATTCAGAACACCACCCCTCGAATGTAAATTGATGCAGCCACTATGGAAAACAGCATGGAGGTTCCTCAAAAAACTAAAAGTAGAGCTACTGTATGTTCCTGCAATCTCACTCCTGGGCATATATCCAGAGAAAACTATAATTCAAAAAGACACATGCACCCCATTGTTCATAGCAGCACTATTTACAATAACCAAGACATGGAAACAACCTAAATGTCCACTGACAGATGAATGGATAAAGAAGATGTGGTACATATATACAATGGAATATTACTCAGCCATAAAAAAGAATGAAATAATGCCATTTGCAGCAACATGGATGCAACTAAAGATCATCATACTAAGTGAAGTAAGTCAGACAGAGAAAGACAAATATCATATGATATCACCTATATGTACAATCTAAAAATTTATTCAAATGAACTTATTTACAAAACAGAAACAAACTCACAGATATAGAGAACAGACTTGTGGTTGCCAAGGGGAATAGCAGGGGTGAGGGAGGGATGGATTGGGAGTTTGGGGTTAGTAGATGCAAACTATTACATATAGGGTGGATAAACACCAAGGTCCTTGGGCTTCCCTGCTGGCGCAGTGGTTGAGAGTCCGCCTGCCGATGCAGGGGACGTGGGTTCGTGCCCCGGTCCGGGAGGATCCCGCATACCGTGGGGCAGCTGGGCCCGTGAGCCATGGCCACTGAGCCTGCGCGTCCGGAGCCTGTGCTCTGCAGTGGGAGAGGCCACAGCAGTGAGAGGCCCGCGTACCGCAAAAAAAAAAAAAACAAGGTCCTACTGTATAGCACAAGGAACTATATTCAATATCATGTGATAAACCATCATGGAAAAAAATATGAAAAAGAATGTATGGATATGTATAACTGAATCACTTTGCTGGACAGCAGAAACTAACAGAATATTGTAAATCAACCATACTTCAATATAATAAATTAAAAAACAAAACAAAAGCACCACCCGTCAGCGGGCTTTGAATCACCCGGGAAGACATGGCAATCTTCCTGCTTCTGTCTGTTGAAACCCAAGGGGGTCACTCTTTGGGGAGAAGAAACATGGGCAAGAGACAAATGCACTGGAGGGATGGACTCGACAGGGAGGAACCTGAGGCAATTCCCAAAGACCCAATATTCCACTCCTTTTCCAGGTGGCTGGTTTACTAGTGGGAACTCAATATAAAAGCAGGGATTCTCAGGACGAGGGGCAAAACCAAAACACCATTTCCAGAGCACGTGGCACTGAACTGTATGCAGCCTTCAGAGAATAAAACCAAAGTATTTCAGGTTGAGATCCATGAATCAGCTGGCTTCTCGTGTCCCAAGGCTCGGCCATCATCCAGTGTGCATTCTGCTTGTGGTTCTTGTGCACTTTTTCTCACTTGTTTACACCTCCATCCTGACACACATCCAAACAGAAACCACAGTTTTCATTTTAAAATCGCTCATGTTCCTAGAATAAAGTACTTAACGCAGTGGTTTCCATATTATTCTGGGGGCTGGTTGACTTAACTGGTCCCACAGACAAGCAGCAAGCACATTTCTGAGTTCACTGAAATTCCTTTTCTGAGCAGAATTTACAGAATGTAGTTTATAGATTTATATTGGTTAAAAGTACATTCCCCCCACCCCGATATTAAGATTTTTTTATTATTTTGATAAGTTTTAAAGCTAGAATGGAATTTATAATCTAGAAAACTCCTCTTTAAAAGATTGTAAATCACACCTCTTCCACCCTGAAAAATTATTTCACTTTGGCAACACATGTATAAGGTATGAATAATAAAATGTACCTTGTAAAATTATCGGCAAGTTGCCTTTATAATGAAATAAAAACCAGTTATAATTCCAACGAGTAACATTGAGTCATTTTTATTGTTAAGGGGTAGTCAAGAATTTTCTATGGCCCACAGTGTAGGTTGCTTAATAAAATACAATGCACTTTAGGTGCTTCAAAACCACCTTGAATTTTAGATAGGAAGACATCCTTCTCACCCACTACCTCAGACTCTGAATGCTTTGTTAAGTGTGCACATCAATACACAGACATTCTCGTCCACTGAGAAAAGCATTTCTTAGCGTAGTACAATTGTATTGAATCATCCTCTCAACTATTAAATCAATCACAGAGAATTAGAAAGCAATGATTATTTGGGAAAAAAAAACCTGTTTCCTGATTCTCCTGTGCCCATCAGATGTAACTATCTGTGGTGCTTCTGGGAGGGGGTGGGGCTGGGATTGGTTTGAATACATGAGAGTCTTTCAAAGCCGTTCCTATGCAGGAAGCTGTTTATACACAGATGAATGCAGAAGCCACAGTCCACTGAAATGTCTATTTTTTTAAACAAAGAAGCTGCATTTCACCTTCCAATATTCCTGCCGTTTCCGGAAAGCGAAAGAACTCAGATTTAAGGAACCGTGCGGAGCAGTTTGCCGTGGAGGCCACAGCCTGGCCTGTGGTCTCGGCTCCAGCTGGAGGGGCTTCTCCAGCCTCAGCAAGTCCCCCCTCCCGTCCCCCGGCAGCTCCGTCAGGGCTCACTCATGCAGGTGCTCATGCAAGGCGGGCAGGCAAGTCAGGGCTGCAGCGGCGCTGACAGCAGGTCAGGCCCAGCTCTGTCTTCGCGGGGCCCTGCCTCCGACCCAGGGCCCCCCCCCCGACCCCGTGCCCCCGGATGACAGCACTCCCCTCTCAGCCTCTCCAGGGGTCAGCAGATAACCCACCGAGAGGCCTTATCTTGGCCCTTCCTGCCCCACTGTCCCCTGAGAAGCGCCAGAGCACAGAGAGGCGCCCCCTCCCCGACCCAGGAGGGCACAGACAGGGGGTGAGCAGGGGCAGCGCCCACTCCCGTCCACGGAGCCAGGGCACCACTGAGTCACACTGAGGTACACTCATCCCCGCGGCTCCTGAACCTGCGGGATCACCAGAAGCACAAGGAGATTCCCTGGAAGTGGCAAACGTGGGTGATGTCCCCCAGTGGAGAGGAGGTGGGGGACATCTGCCCCCTCCTGTTCTGCGCCCCCGGCGGGGGCTCCCCTGTGCGGGACCCCTGGGACTGCAGGCAGTGGGGTCTGGAGCATGGGCCCCACCCGGTGACTGGTCACCTGTGACTCTCAGCTCCTGCAGGTGACTTTGACCTCCGTGGGAGGGCTGTGGGGAACGAAGGGGCAGGGCGGGGTGCCTCTCCCCCCCATTACCAGGGAAGCAGCCTGCTGACCCCTCTGGTCTCGGCACTCTGTATTAGTTTCCACAAACAGGTGGCTTAAATCAACAGAAACGTGTTTTCTCCCAGTTCTGGGCAAAGTCCAGAAGTGGGAGGTCAAGGTGCCGGCAGGGTCGGCGCCCCCGAGGCTGTGAGGGTGCGTCCCACCCAGGCATCTCTCCACAGCTCCGCACCCCTGGGTCCTCCTCCCTCCAGGCTCTGCCTCTGTCCTCACGTGGCTTCTCCCTGTGTGTCTGTGCCCAGATTTCCTTCTTATAAGTACCAGTCCCGTTGGCTCGAGGGCTGAGCCTCACCCACCATGGCCTCATCTTAACTGGATGACATCTGCAAACACCCCATTTCCAAACAAGGTCACAGTCACAGGCTCCAGGAGGACTTGACTTTGGGGGCCACCGTTCAGCCCAGGGCAGGCCCCCACCAACTTGTCCAAAGCCCTGATCAGCCCGACACCCAGAGCTCAGACCATCTCCTCTCTGCACCCCACTGTCCACACCCCCAACCTGGAGAGGGGGACGGACTGGACCCTAATTGTCCCCAGGAGTCACTGCAGGAGCCCTTTCAGGGCTGCTCAGTGCCTTCTGAGCCTGAGTTGGCACAAGAGTCCACATCTCTGCACAGGGCAGCACGGTCTCTGCATGGACCTGTCCTGATGGCCGCTTTCCGCTGGGAACTGTGCTCCTGCAACACCTGCCCAGCTCTCCCATGAGGGCTGCGTCCCCGGCACATGCGGCGGCCTCCCGACCGACTGGACACTCACGCACGCAGGGCTTTCCTGTCTCAAACAGCGATTTACTCCAGAGCCTGCAAGATGACAGAGGTATTAAGTGTCCCCTGATGTGATTCTTTGGGGGCTCTTAGCAAACCAGTTGCCATCAGAGCCGGTCTCGGTGACAGAGAAAACACGGAGCAAGGACACGGTTCCACAAGGAAATCAAGGAAATGTTGCCACATTAGAGGGAGCGGACAGGATCGTGTATTAACTAAATAGGAGACTAAACAGGACAAACCTTTTGAACGGGAGACATAACATTTCAGAGTAAAATCCACGTGGCGGGTAAAGGTCAGAGAAGATCAAGTCAGGCGCTAATAGTCACGCTTTTCCATTTTCTTATCGATCAATATTACATTTTTTTTGAAGCTAAAACGCAACGGCAGAGTTATAGCTGACCTTTCCGTCACCCTTCCACTGTGAATACAATCACAACAGAAGAACAAATGACTTTATAAGCCACAGAATTTTTCTGATCCAAATCCCCAGGTGAGTGAACATCTTCAAAATCTATTGCGTTTGAAAATGGGGAGAATGAGCTTCTCTACTAATTAGACACCGGAGAGCACCATCGCCTTTAAAAATAAATCACGCACTGGAAAACTGGTTCTGTAATCATTGCCACTGGGGCCAATAGAAACCTTGCGACATCTCTGAAGTTCGGCTGAGTGGTTCCGTGAAGACGGGGCTTAGTGCCTGTGAGATGGGTGCCCTCGTGAGCAAGGGGGTGAACCAGCACTAGAGTGATCGACCAGACCACGCCCTCTCCATGTGAGACATTATTTAGGCCACCATCCAAAACACTTCTTATGCACCAGAGAGGAAGACTCCCACTTGGAGAGGAAATTCCAAGGTGGATTCTAAAGCCGTCTTCAGGATGGCATGCCAAGACGGTCTCCGAGGGACAGACTTGGACACCAAACCCAACCAGAGACACAGACATCCGAACCACGCTTTACAAAAGGCGTCGGGTGGGTTCGCTGTTTGTTTGGGGTCTGGGAGTTCCACCAGCATCCCAGGAAACAGTGCACTGATCATCAACAAAGTGTGATTACAAGGACCACAGGATGGATAACAGGAAACCCAGTTTAGATTCAAATGAATTTGGTTTCAAAAACTTACAGCAGGACTTTGTCAGCTCCCTTGTAAGAGGGACGCTGGCCCCCCTGCCCACCCCCGCCCCCGGCGGGCCGCCAGGACCCTTCCTCTGGGCCTTCTCGCCTCTCTGGAGTGTTTGCATTTGTCCTGCTATGTTTCGAGCCCCAGATCTGCTCTCCCCATGAAAACGTTCTCTGCTGCCTGTCCCGAATTAGCCCCAGCTGAAAGCCACAAGAACCTGAATCATAAGAACTGATTTTAACAGGCTTTTGGATTCACAGGAAAATAAAAATAATTTCCCTGATATTAAAATAGATGAGGGGGCTGCCCTGGTGGCACCGTGGTTGAGAGTCCGCCTGCCGAAACAGGGGACATGGGTTCGTGCCCCGGTCCAGGAAGATCCCACATGCCGCAGAGCGGCTGGGCCCGTGAGCCACGGCCACTGAGCCTGCGCGTCCGGAGCCTGTGCTCCGCAACGGGAGGGGCCACGACAGTGAGAGGCCCGTGTACAGCAAATAAAAATTTAAAAAAATTAAAAATAAAAATAAAATAGATGAGGATTTTCTTTAAAACTTGTGAGTGACAACAACTGACTCAAAACAGCAATTCTGTGGCTGTAGCACAGGGAAACTTGCCCAGAAAGGTGTGGTTGGGTAAGCAGCGTCCGTAGTTCATGCCAGGCTTCTGGAGGCTGTAAAGCACAGTGCAAGTGTAAGGTTGTGTTATGGTTATTATGTACTTTATATTAGGACTCGGCATTATTCTCATATAAGTAGCAAATTAACTCGATTCTCATATAGGAAAATCTGAGTCTTATTAACACAAAGATTATTTCCCATTGAAATGATTACTATAATATTTTTAAGGGAGGCAGATTAATTTTTTATATCAGACTCTCTACTTGTTGGATTTTCCTTAAAAATAATGGAGTTCCAGTGTTGGTTGATCTTAAGTAATTTTTTGAAAATATGTACACATGGCATAACTTGCTGAGTAGGTGAGGCTGTTCCTGGAGACTTCCCTTTCACCTATACTTCTAAATTCAAGATTGGTTTAAAAGGGATGTTTTCCAAATAAAAATGGGTTAAATGTATTTGTTGCAGAGACTCAACATTATGGGCTGTTGGATCCCCCTGTAGAAATGGGAGCGACTGTGCAGCTGTGGACCAGTTCCCGTGGGGCAGTGGGCAAGCCCCTGGCCAGGTCCAGGGAATGGGGGTCAGAAGCAGGGCTCAGGCTGTCCCGCCAGGACCCCCTAGTGTGTGATGGGGGCAGCCAAGAGCTGGAGACAGAGACCAGGTGTCAGAATGCAGAGGCCTGGGGCCACCTGGGCGCTGGGCTGCCACGGGCCTCCGTTCCCTCCCTCCCCTCCCCGGCTCTTTCCAGCCTGCCCAGCACCAGTCCCCAGAAGCGTGTCCCTGGGAAGCGAGTCCAAGTTGGGAGAGGAGACAGCTGCCTCCTGTCTCCAGGCCTCTGTGTGCCAGGCCCCAAGGGGGCAACCTGCTCATCCGGCTTCGCTGGGTGAACTGAAAGGCCACCCCTTCCTTGCAGGGCTCAGAGACACCCCAAGCAGGAATTCCATAGGCTGGGAGCGCAACCAGATGCCTTGCTCTGCTGGGCCCCTGCAACCTTGGCTCCAGTGTCTCCGCGGCAAAGGGTGTCATGGGTCGGGGGTAAAGCCCTGATGTGGCTGTGTTCGAGTGGAGGGTGAGTTATGTGGCAGCGATGGCCCAGCCAAGGGGGGCCGTCACCACGGAGGCCAGGCCCAGAGCCGTCGCCAGGCAGCCTGCTGCCCCGGCTGGCCCCTCGGCTTTAGTAGGAAGCATGGACCCTCTCCATCAGGATGGGCACCACTAGGCTCTGGGCCTCTGAATGGGGGCCCCTAAGAATTTAATTACTTGGAATTTCGTGTGGTATTTGTGAGCATAGAAAAATACACCTGTGTTTTCCCTTCTTTGCAAATGATTGTTACAGGACAAGTTAAGCTTTGTTTAGCTGAGCCAGGTGTGATCTTTGTGCAACTTCCGTTTCTCTCAGGTTTTGAGGTTGAGCTGCAGGGCAGGTGACAGCTCCAATCACGCCTGCATCCTGCGTGTGGAGGTGGAGCTGGGCGGAGCCTCCCTGGGGGTCCGAGATGGTCCCTCCAGAACTGCTCCTGGATCTGGTCCACTGCTGCTCAGAAACACTCCCTGGGGATCACTGGACACCTTCATCGGTGCTGAGCGTCTGGGACTGGAAACAGGAGGGCTTCTGTCAGTTGCTTGTTTTTAAGGTCAGAAAAGTGGGTATTCAGGCCTCTGCCCCTAAATCCCAGCTTCGCCCCACACAGCTATCAAAGTTCATAGAGCACCTTTGACCCAAGACAAATCAGTATTGTTAGTGCAGAGTCTGTGGTTCAGTGACTCTAATAATCACTCTAAGGCAATTATGGAAATAACTGGAAAATTATGATTCATTTGTGTGGGGTTTTAACAATCAAAATAATGTATCTTTTTGCAGAATTTGCTACTTTCTTAAAACTTTTCAGCTAATTTCACCAACAGCTTGAAGAAAACAAATTGCAAATAACAGGAGAAAGCCTTCAATACAGTGTTTCTTCTGTTTGGTTAAAAATAAGATCGAATTCTGGAAATCTAAATCATGAAGGGAAATACACAAGGAAATAACCACAGTTGCTCTGGCACAGAATTTTATTTTAACATAAAATTGGGATTTAGTTAATAAGTATCTTTGTTAAGGCCAAATAAAAAGCTACTGCAGTATTTTTTTAATCCTAAAATCCAGGTGGAAACTGATTGTTATATTTACAAACTAAATGGGTCTCATGGAGAATTATGTTTACCAAGAAAGTGCGCTTTAAGAAATAAAGATCTGGAATATTATAATTTTTCTCCTTCTTTTAAGCCACAAAAAAAAAATTTCATCAAAAGATGACAATTGTGTTTATAGGCACCCAATCCTTTGTGGGGGGATTCACGAGGAAGAGCCACTCCTGGCCGTCAGGACACAGGCAGGGCCTGGTCAAGGCACAATGGGGCCACCACCCACCCAGCCCTTACGCAGTATCCAGTTATGATTGTGGGAACATTAAAGCAATGTTAAACTCTGAACATCAATTAAAACTCGGCTGAAATTCCACTTGTCCTCCACAAACCCGCCACCTCCAGGTTTGAAGAAAGTGCCTACACGTATCTCATAGTTGGGATTGAAATACAGTAAAAGAAAAAATCACACAAGTTAACACGACTCATAAAACATGCATGACAAGTGACATTTCACCTCGGTTTATATAAACGGTGAGATTCCCCAATACGAAGTTTTCAGTTGATTTTCTAGGGGATCGTCACGGGCGTGGGGAACATGTGGCACCACCTCCAAGCCTTGGGGACGCAGCCAGGCCAGCACCCTGGTCCTTGAACGGACTGCTCACGTCTTTGCTCTACACTCTGTCCATTCTGTGGCCTCGGTCACCCTCACCAGGGAAAGACCTCCTGATTTCTCCTCCACTTGCCTTATCATCTGTCAGGTTGGAAAAGAGGCAGCTCGGGACTTGTTTAGAATAGCAGTCTGACAGTTCCTCCCCAGACCCCACCGTGGTCCCACTCCCCGCAACTCCGCACAGCCCCCCGACCGGCCTCCATCTCACCCAGGAGGGCCGGGGAACCGGGAATCCGTTGTTCACGCACCGAGGGCCATGCCTGGTGGGCTCACGTTCTCCCTTTGACAACATTATAGTACCCGAGAAAAGAGCTGGCATGCCCTCACTTTTAATGATATAATGAAACCTCATTTTTAATTACCTGAACAAAAAAGGTTTCAAGTCCGTCAGCTTGCCTCTCGGGGGCCGCAAAGGTATTAACGGGCTCCAGAACCAATTACCATTGTTTCCTCTTTACTTATTGCAAATGTGACCTTTCTTTACAATTTGATTGCGAGTTTCCTGCTGCGAGTGGGTAACGGTCGGGCATCTGGCCCGTCGCCCCATGCATCAGGACAGCTGTTCCTTTTAATTCCCTCTGATGGCTGGGACCTGGGGCTGTCACGACAGGACCCAGGGCCATGGGGCCCTCCAGTGACGAACCGGGACACCTGGGCGTGGATGGAGGAAACCCCGCCACCTGCCTGGAGGAGCTCTGCGGGTGGTGTGAGTCGTGGCATCACTGTACAATGTGACAGGGCTGGGGCCGGGCAGTGGGTCGCGGAGAGAGGCACAGGGGCCCGAGGTGGAAAGCCAGGCCCGCAGGCAGCAGGCAGTGGCCCAGGAGGGGCTCTGGGCCAGCGCAGGGGTTTGTCGCCTGGGGACCCGGGAGACCCCAGATGCAGGGGTCTGGGCCTGAGCCGGCGGAGGGCGCCACAGCGTGGAAGCCTGTGTGTGTCACCTGCTCCCTAAGTCATTCTCTCCATTTGCCCGGGCTCCTGGGTGCCTGCTCGCGCACTCCTGGACCATCCTGGCTGCTCCCCACCTGCTTCCTTTCTCCTGCTTGTTGGGTGGGCAGCCGTGTGGGGGTTTGGGCGAGCCGGGTTGGCCTGGCTCCGCAGGGCGAAGTCTGGAGCCTGAAGACAGGAGGGGCTGCAGGGCTGAGCCAGGAAAGCCCCAGGGCAACATGAGCACCCTGAGAAAGGGGGGCCTGCCCCGGGGGACTGTGGGGTAATGGTGCTCACAGCCAGGCCACGGGACTGGACCCACCTGCCTGTGGCTACTTCACAGCCAGGTCCCAGGACATCCTCAGGTGGCCATCTCTCCTACACCCCTGCCCAGCCCCTGAGTGCTGCACAAAAGGAAATGGGAAGGGGCCACCATCGGAGACCAGGCTATGAGCTCGGCGGGGACCTGCCGCAGGAGCCTCCTGACTCCAGAGAGGCCGGGGAGCCACGAGCCGCGGCTGCTGGGGTCCCAGTGTCATCACCTCCCCCGGCTGGAGGGACAGTCCGGGCTGCGAGGCTGCCGCCCCCTCACCTCCACCAGCCCAGGCCCCCCAGCTGCTGGGGCACAGAGGAGGAGGGGCAGTGGGCACCTGGTGGCCGGAGGGAGACCCAGAAGGAGGCTTACCTGTGTGTCAGGAGCCAAGGTGATCCCGGCCCCTGCGGCCCTTGGCGCGCTCAGGTCCCCCGCACTGGATGGCCGGGACGGGGGCTCCTTCATTAGCCCTAACCTGAAGACCACCCTGGGGGAGCCTCTGGGACCCCAGAGTCCCCAGACTCATCCACGTGGGACCGGGGGGAACACAGCCTAGGACTCAGATGCCTTCCCCACCAGCCGGGAGCCCCAGACAGCAAAGTCCAGGGCCCAGTGTCGCCTTGCCTCACCACGGAGCCCAAGGGACACAGCCCAGGGGTGGCCGGCCCGAGATGCTGGGCTTGTCAGGAGGGCTGGGCTTCCTCACCCAGAGCCTCCCTCTAACAAAGCTCGGGGACCAGCCTGCTGCTGGCAGAGCAAAGCCGGGGCCCCGGGGACCCCTCCTCACCCCCTCCCTAGAGTGCCCTTAGCACGGCCCCCTGGTGGAGACAGAAAGCCACCTGGGACGCGGGGCCTGGATGCTCGAGGCCTCATGAGCACCTCAGACAGGGCGGCTCAGACCACGTGGGGTGTTCTCGTCCCCAGTCCTAGAAGCCGTGAGATCTGGTGTCCCGGGGCTGGCTCCCCCTGCAGCCTCTGTCCTCGGTGTGTAGACGGCCGTCTCCTTCCTGTGTCTTCACAGGGTCGTCCCTCTGTGTGTCTGTGTCCTCATGTCCTCTTCGTATAGGGATCAGGTCATGTGGGATTAGGGCTGCCCCAGCGAGCTCATTTTGCCATAATTTGGAGAGCCAATCTCCAAACACAGTCCCATTCTGAGGTTCTGGGAGGTTAAAACACCAACATACGAATTTGGGGGGCACCATTCAGCCCACAACAGAGACCAACGGAACCCAGATGACACTGGCCGTCACCATCCGGCCCACGAGCTCCATGAGAGGACAGGGGCTCCCCCATTCACAGGACGATTGGGAGGCTCGTGTGAACAGAGTGAATCTGAATGGTGGTGTTGACTACTTACCCCAAACCAATGAGTACCACCAAGCTCTGTTCTCTTCTGTTTTGCTCTTAGGGATTTATTTTAAGCCTTTGCAACCATAGCCTTTTGAAGATTATATTTCTCTTTTCACAGAAATTCCTGATTTTGTGCTTGTGACAATACAGTTTGGTGACACACTAGCTGGAGTACTAGAAACACAGAGGCCTCACCCTCAGAGGAGCAGGTGCCCTGTAAGTGAAGAGGAGAAATCGGCACGGTGCCCCCTCTGGGCATCTGGCTGGATCACAGCCACCCCGCGATGTCTAAAATGCAAAGCGAAGTCCCCCAGGGGGCCTGCCCACAAAGCACCACCGGGCCGGGGCTCGAAAGAGCTCTGGAACGGGGCCGGGCGAGCGGGTGGGTATTTCAACCTGCCTCCTGACAGCGCTCCTCTGATGGGCCCCAGGCAGCTTGGCTGATGTTCAGATGAGCAGTGGGAAGCGGTCAGGGGCCCGCCTGACAGCAGGTCCTCCCCTGCTCGGCTCTGATGGAGAAACTGCCCTTAGAAGGAGGTGACCCTGAGGCCGGGAGACCCAGGGCCCAAGGGCCAGGACAGAGGGAGGGGTGGTCAGTCCCCACAGCCACGGTCAGAGCGGGCACAGGGCCAGCAGCCAGGCCGCAGGGAAGGTCCACACGGCTGAGAGGGTGCCGACCACAGGCCCACGACAGGGTGCGTCTCCTCCATCAGAAGTGGAGCCAAGCCGGGGGGCAAAGGTCTGTGAGGGTCCTCCAGCCCTGTCTCACCTGTCAGGGTGTTTCCCCAGTACCCCGAGGTCACCCCTCGGGGGGGTGTCCTGAGAGCAGCACAATGGGAGGCCAAGGGGCCCCTCCAGGCAGAGGTAAAGGGAAGGGAAGGCACAGACCAAGGGCCTGGGGAGCTCGGGGTCAGGGGGGGCCGGGGGGATCAGGGGATCAGGTGGGCAGGCCCCCGAGAGGCTCTCACCTCTGACCCCCTTCCAGAACCACTTGCTGCTGCTGTGTTAGCGTGGCCGACCCCACAGTGTTATCCCTGGTCCACGCCTGCTTGCCTCTGACCCGGCTTGGAACCCCTTCCCTCCACCCCCTAAGGAGCAGTGGGGCCCCCTGCCGTAGCGGCATTAGGGGAGATGAATTTCTGGAAGTTTCGGCCGGACTCAGAGTGAGTTTTATCCCAGGAAACCATTTCCATGTGGGTCTCACGTGAAGTCACTGAAATCGCCCTCTCACACCTCGGCTGCATCTGCTCTTTCAGATGATACACACGAATGTATCATTCAGTCAGGCAAACAACTGACACAGGAAACAGACTTCCCGAGTCAGCCCACTCATGGGGCGGGCCACCTCCAGGGCACGTGAGGGCCATTCCGACCCCAGAACAAGCTCCACTTATTAACGGAGGTGCCATCAGTCACTCTGAGGATGCAGACGTGTGTGTGCAGAGAGAAATAAAACTAAATCAACAGAAGCGTCCGCAAGACCCGTGATGTTAATAAGGCGCCTCCTGCCTGTCGGGGGAGAGGCTGAGCGTGATTGAAACAAACCTCATCGCCACAAATAGGCCGTTAGTGCCAACATTAACATACAGAACTTCCCAGGGAGGTGAAGACCAGAAGACCAGGAGCCCTGAGCTGGCACGATGACTCTTGGACAGTTCACTGTTTCTAAGGTACAAGGGAAAAAGGGAGAAGAGAGGCAGGTGGCCCTGGAGGTATGAGCACGAGCGGCCGTCCCACTGGGCCAGCCTCCTGGGGCTGAGACTCCCTGGGTGCTGCAGAGAACCTGCACACCTGTAAGACCAGCCCCCCCATCTGCTTGGCTCAGGGCCACACACTTTAGAAGGGGGTCTGCACTCGGAGAGAGGGGACTGGGTTCTGAATCCCCCAGGCATAGTGGGAGGAGCGGAAGAAGGAAGTGAGGGGGAGTGGGAGGCTCCCCGCTGCCACCTGGGTCCCTTACCCTGCCTGGGGAGAGGCCCAGCCCACAGCATCCCCAGGCCGGTGTCCTGGGTTGGAGGAGCCAGTCTGTTCAATGACGTGCCCTCGCCTGAAGGCCAGGGGGCCAGGCCCTCCACCAGCTCCCCCCGGCCTGTCCATCCTCCTTTGTCCTACATCAGCCATGGTGGGGCCTCCCAGGTGGCCTCTCCTACTGGAGGGCGCAGAGGGAGAAGCAAATGTTTTCCCCAATCCCTTCCTCCTCCCCAGCTCCAGCTTCTCTCAGATGGGCCTAGGGTGGTGGGTGAGGCGTGGCTCCTCTCTGTCTCCTGAGTCTGCCAGGTGGGAGAAAGGCTTTCTCTGAATACTTGGGTGGGCTGGGTTTCTCACTGGGACACCACCTTGGAAAAAACTGTTGAAATCATCCTCCCCTCCTCCTGTCAACAGGCTGGCCAGCCTGCTGATATGGGAAAAATTTTAATCAGGAAAGGAGCAGAGATGGATGCAGGTGGGATAATTTCCAGAGCATGAGAGCAGGGCTGCGGTGCCCAGTCCCCGCAAGAGACCATACTAGGTTAGCCTACAGCCAGCTGGGCACCCCAGACTCAGACAGGGCAGGAGGATTGCCCACTGAGCCCAGCTCGTCAGGGCCCAAATACTAATCAACAAATAGATGCTCATTGCTCCAAGCTGCTGAGTTTGGGAGTGTTTGTTATGCAGCATCACGGAGGGAATTGATAACCAATACACAAGTTCCTTTGCCTCAGAAGACGCTGGCTCACTTAGCACCCCAGCGCAGCCAGAGACTTCTCAGTATGAGGAAGGAACATGGCAACAGCACACAGAGCCGGAAAGCCGAGGGTGGTGACACTGCCCTGTGTGGAAGCTTATGCTTGTTAGTCCTCACCTGCACTTGAACTGGCCTTCTGACATTAAATTCCAAATAGGTGTTGCCATATGAATGCAAATATCAGCCACAATAAATGTAGTGTCTGACCTGAAGCAGAATAACTCAGAAGAACCTTGCACCAGACACATAAAATCACAGCTAAAGGGCTTCCCTGGTGGTGCAGTGGTTGAGAGTCCACCTGCCAATGCAGGGGACATGGGTTCGTGCCCCGGTCTGGGAAGATCCCACATGCCACGGAACGGCTGGGCCCGTGAGCCATGGCCTCCGAGCCCGCGCATCCGGAGCCTGTGCTCCTCAACGGGAGAGGCCACAACAGTGAGAGGCCCGTGTACTGCAAAAAAAAAAAAAAAAAAAAAAAATCACAGCTAAAATGTTTTTGGGGAAAACATCATAACGTTTATTATAATAACATTTACATTAAATAAGTCAATGCACTGCTAATGATTAACCAATTAAGCACCTTAGTAAGAATGTTTGAAAACTTAACAGACTGCATTTGATTGAAGATGTGGGCCTGTGTGAGAATCACGAAACACACCAGCCCCCTTGGGTCTGTACATGTGCCACGTGGGGCTTTTGTCTCCCTGTAAGGGACTGTTATCTGCGTGCTTCCAGGGTCGACTTTAAAGAACTTCATGGAGCAAAAAGGCATTTCCTCCTGAACACAGTGAAACCCCATCATCACCCTGAGTTCAGAGGGTGGGATTAGCATTCCTGTTGTGAGGAAAGCAGGGCATGCCAAGCTGTCATTGCTCAGTTTTAGAAAGTGTCTGTTTTCCTGTTTGACACACACTGTGCTGTGCTCACTGTGGCCTGGTCCTCCTCTAGCACTTTATAGATGTGAACTCATCTAGGTAAGTGAGAAAGGCCATTATTCTTAGGTGAACAAAACCAAAGCTCTTGAAGAGGACAAGCAGGTCCTCAGAGCAGCAGTTCTCGGATATTTTTGGCCTCGGAACATTTAGTCATGAATAAAGGCCTCAAAGATCTTTGTTTTTCATGGGTTACATCTGTTGCTAGTTACCATAGTGGAAATTAAGACTGATCACTTAAAAATATTTATTAATTTATTTTAAAAGAAAAAACAACTCTATTACATATTAACATAAATACCATATTTTTATTAAAAAAAGGTTTTTCAAGATGTATAGTGAAAAGAGTGGCATCATTGTACATTTTTGAATTCACTTTAATGTCTGGCTTAACAGAAGACAGCTGAATTCTCATGTAGGCGGCTGCATTCGACCTGTTGTGATGTGCTGCTTGGGTTGAAATAGACAAAGAAAATTAAGACCCAAAAAGATATGTAGTTGGAAAAGAAAGGTGTATGTTAATAGTATTTTCAGATAATGTGGGCTCTTCTTCTTTGATATGATACCGAAACTCAACAAGTTAGAGTTTCCCGAAGCCTAGTCACAAAATAAAATCTGAAGCCATATCAATAAACTTTGTATTCTGTTACATTAAAATCCATTGGTGGGCTTCCCTGGTGGCGCAGTGGTTGAGAGTCCGCCTGCCAATGCAGGGGACATGGGTTCGCGCCCTGGTCCGGGAAGATCCCACATGCCGCAGAGCGGCTGGGCCCGTGAGCCATGGCCGCTGAGCCTGTGCGTCCAGAGCCTGTGCTCCGCAACGGGAGCGGCCACAACAGTGAGAGGCCCGCGTACCACAAAAAAAAAAAAAAAAAATCCATTGGTCAAACTTGTACTTTGAATGGATCTTTTACCTGTGCATAATTTTGTACCAATCTGCATTGGTCATTAACAAATTTTTGGTTCATTCAGCTAAATAGATCTTCATACGTCAACATAGTTCATTTTACAATGCAAATAAGTCATATTCTTTAATGTCATCATTGATCTCATCAGAAAAGTCTGTATGTATTGGGAAACTGCCAAGCTCCCCATGGCTGATACGAGTTTTCCAAAATCCTCGTATTCGTTTGAAAGTTCAGATTTTTAATTGAAAACAAGCACTGTTCACTGTTCTCCTTGAAGTGATAGGCTTACTTCATTTGGTTTCCAGAAAATGTTCAAATATCCATAGTTTGATAGTTGTGTTGTTTTTTTTTTCTAGTGAAAACGGTGTTCCTTGAAGAAAAAAGGTCAGCTCACGATTCAATCGCACATCCTCAAGATGATGATGCACTTCATGTTTCCCATTCCATTTCATGGATTATTAGAAAGATGTAGTCGTTGGTCAAGACTCAACACGATTGACAGTTGTTACATTCATCAGGGACAATCTTTTTTTTTTTTTTTGCAGTACGCGGGCCTCTCACTGTTGCAGCCTCTCCCGCTGTGGAGCACAGGCTCCGGACGCACAGGCTCAGCGGCCATGGCTCACGGGCCCAGCCGCTCCACGGCATGTGGGATCCTCCCAGACCGGGGCACGAACCCGCGTCCCCTGCATCAGCAGGCAGACTCTCAACCACTGCACCACCAGGGAAGCCCCATCAGGGACAATCTTAAGTGGAGGTGCCACTTTGTCACTGTGAGCGCAAGGAGGTGGAGAGAGCCATACCCTCCAGTAAAGTTTGATATCCCTGCTAAGACATCTGTGGCTTTATCCACAATGGTTAACTCCCACCCCCCATGACTTGATCCATCATTGACCTGACTCACCATTGACTTGACCCACCATTGATACAACCCACCATGACTTGACCCACTATAACTTGACCCACCATGACTTGACTCACCATTGACTTGACCCACCACTGACTTAACACACCATTGACTCAACCCACCATGATTCGACCAACTATGGCTTGACCCACCATTGACTTACTCCATCAGTGCAGATGTCAGGACAATGAAAAAAGCAAATAACATCTATGCTGGGTGAATAGTGTCCCCCCAAAGTCATATGTTTCTGGAACCTGTGGATGCGACCTTATTTGGACATCAGGTCTTTGCAGATATAGTCGAGTCCCAAATCCAAAGACTGGTGTCTTTATAAGGAGAGGGAGTTTTAGACACAGAGATACACGGGGAGACACCATGTGAAGACGGAGGCAGAGATTGGGGTGATGCATCTATATATCAAGGAACACCAAGGATTACCAGGAACCACCAGCTGGAAGCCGGAGAGAGGCCTGGAGCAGACTCTCCCTCGGAGCCTTCAGAAGGAGTCACCCAGCCAATACATTGATCTCAAACTTTTGACCTCCAGACTGTTAGAGAATAAATGTCTGTTGTTTTCGGCCATCCAGGCTGTGGTGTGTGCTATGGCAGCCACAGGAAATCAACATAACATCTTAGCATTGTTACGAAGATATTCTGAGCACGAGGACCTCTGAACATGTCTGTGGGATGCCCAGGGGTCTGTGGACCACACGTGGAGAACCAGTGCTATCAGACTGCTCTCCCATCTTTTTCCTATACTCTGCTGTCCTCCAGGAAGACTTGCTTGCATTTTTCTGTTTATGGGATTGTTTCTGTAGAGGATGTGGTTTGACCTAAGCCAGGTCTAAATCCTTGTCATCTCAGGCGGGGCGAATGTGGAGTCTGATGTGTTCCCGTCTCATTAAGGACAGGTGGGATGGCTTCGGGGAGAGTCCTGAAGAGGGACCACACCAGTCGGTCTCAGACCGGGAACAGCAACTGATTATCTCCCTGCGAGTGTGAGGAGGGGTATTCAAGGGGCTTTACAGACACAATCACATGGCAGAGGCCAAGTTCGCCCTCTAGGGCCGTCAGGGGAAGCAATTTGGGTGAAGAGGTGTGGGGAGTAATTCCTTGTTATTTTTTTTTATATCACAAAATTACAAGTAAAATATGCAATATGCAAATATGTATGGAGTAAAATGAATAACTTCCCTTTCCCTCCAAGCCCAGCTCCCCTGAAGGAACCATATTAACATCCTTACCCTCTTCTCCAAGCTCCTAGAAATGTGAAAATGGGTCTCAACCATCCACCCTGGTGGCCAGAGTGGCGAGAAGCAACGAACCTTCCACCCAAGAGGGGGTTGCACCCTCAGGGGCAAGGGAGCAAGGAGATAAACCCTCCTCACAGCCAGCAGCTCAGGTCCCAGGGGCAGCGGCTCGGACCCAGCACCTGACTTTGCAGGCAGCCTCAGCCACACCCCACTTTCTGGGAACTTATGCACAGTCGAGGGCTTTAAAATTCCATCTGTTTCCAGGGCACAGAGCAAACTCTGAGCCTCATGATAGGTTGAGAACTTGGAAGTTTGCATTATTTAAATTAATGATCTAGCCAAAACCCTAATCTGGTTTCTATCTAACATCTATCTATCTATCTATGATCTATCTATCTCTAATCTATCAACTAGCAATTATTATCTATCACCTATTTATCTGTCAACTATCTATTATCTATTTATCTCTCATCTATCTGCCTATCAACTATCATCTATTATCTATCCATCTCTCCACCATCTCTCTATCGTCTATCATTTATCTATCTATCTATCTATCTATCTATCTATCTATCTATCAGGAAAGTTCTACCAGACCTGCTTCAAGAGAGGGATTCCTGACGCTCTATCCTGTGACCGCAAGGGGAGGGGTCACCACCGGGAGTCGTCCTCCTGGGCCATGCGCCTGCAGACAGGTGTGTCTCTCAGGACTTTGAGGCCTCAGTAAAAAAACAAATGCACTGTTAAGCCCCACAAGCGATCAGAGCCCTTCGAAGCTCTGGCCAGGGAAATTGGGCTCTGCTTTCTTGGTTTTCCATCCCTGACTGCTGATTTCAGCAGGACACCTAGGCAAGGAGTCAGACACAACAAGAAGATGGGTGACAGCTCCGGAGGCTCCAGCCCGAGTCCCTTCTTACAGCATCTTCTGAAACAGATCCTCCATGTCCTCTTCAGAGTTTTCATGGTTCCTGCCTTGACCCTCAGGTTGTTCTCTGTTGGGGGAAGATTCCTAAGCTCTGAGCAGAAGCGGTGGACACTGCCCCCAACAAGCCGGAAGGGGTTTATTTTGTTTGTGTTCTGACCAGTGTGCCGAGACCGCTCAGTAACACTGGGGTGCAGGGTTCCCCCAGGGTCCCACCGCACTCTCTGAGGAGGGAAAATAGACGCGGTGTTTTTTCCATTGCCCTGAGCTGTGCGTGGAACTGCCAGGTGACCAGAAGAGCGGCTACTTCCTCTCAAAACTCGTGGACTCCAAGGAGCGACACCCACGCTGCCCGGGCCCCTGGGAGGCCCTGGCCCTTTGGGGGAGCGTGGGAAACCCCCCTTCCCAGTCTCATTGAGGAAGCTCTGGGGACCACAGGTCTGCGGGTGTCCCCTCACATGGGGAGCACGACACCAGCGAACAAACGAGAAGGGAACAGAGTGAGTGGCCCAGTCGCACTCTAGGGTCTACACCCAAAAGGACGGAGGGCAGTGTCCTGAAGAGATATTGGTAGCCCCAGATATTTGTCAATACCCCCAGCAGCATTGACCACAGCAGGTAAATCATGAAGCAGCCTCCGCGTCCATGGACGGATGATGGGCAAACTGTGGTCTGTCCACACAGCAGACAATGATTCAAGCTGAAACGGAAGGAAATCCTGACACTAGCTACAAAGTGATGAGCCCTGAGGACATTACGCCCAGTGAGACAACCCAGTCACAAGAGGACAAATCCTGTGCCATCCACTGGGATGAGGCCCCTAGATGGTCAGATTCATAGAGACAGAGAGTAGGAGCGTCGGGGCCAGGGGCTGGGGTAGGGGCAGGGAGTGAGTGTTTTACGGGGACAGAGTTCAGTTTGGGAGGATGAAAGAAATCCTGATGACGGTTGCACAACATTGTGAATGTGCTTAATGCCACACGCTTACACTTAAAAATGGTTAAGATGGTAAATTTTATGTTTAAATATCATACCATACTTTTTAAAATAATGCATACCAAAGACCATTGAATTATACATCTAAAGTGGATGAGTTGTAATGGTATATGAATTATATCTCAATAAACCTGTTAAAACACGCACACACACAGCCTGGAGGACAGCCTGAGGGAAGGTGGAAGCTTCCCTCCTGCTTCTGAACAGGGGGCCCACGTCCCCCTTGGCACACATCCCGCAGCCGAGGCCCTGCTTCCCAACCCGGAGCCCTGCCCCCGTCCCAGGTGCGGTGGTCTCACAACTGCAGCCCCTCTGGATGTGGTCCTGGGCCTGCCCTCCCCACTCGCTGCCCACACGGGGTCGCAGCACTCCAGCCCCGCGCCTGGCCATCAGGGCCCCTGCACAAGGGGTTGAAGGAGCAGCAGAGGTGGAGGGGCTACAGATGGGGAGGCCACATGGACCCAGACAGGAGGACGCAGTGAAAGCCATCGGGACTGGGAACAGTTTTGCTTGTTTTGGCTTTTTTAGAATCTTAATGGCAACTTAAGCGGATGTGAAGTCACCTCTCAAAGTGGCTGAGAGATGTAATCTTGAATGGTTTGTTTCCTTGTGATCTTGAGTGGTTTGTTTTATTGTCTCCTGGTCTTAACATGACACCAGACCAAAGTCCAAGGGTCTGTGTCCTTGCTAAGAGACCCTGGAGATGCAGGCTCACAATGCAGGGACCTTAGGGGTGGCCGCTCCATCACGGGGATTCGCAGGAGGAATTTGCGATGGGGATTTGCGGGAGGCCAGATGCGCTGAACAAAGTCCACGGAGCCTGCGCGTTTTTGGAGAGAACCTGAGGCAGAGCGATGCCTCGACCACCACCCAAAGGACCGCGGCCACCCGGCCTCGGGCTCCATCCCAGGTCAGGGCCGCTGTGGTCTGCGAGGTGCCCGGCACCTACCGTGGGGACCCACTGACCTACTGACCACTCAGGGCAGCCCCACAGGCTCCAGGGCCCTCTGCCAGGGCTGCCCCTCAGCCACTGGCCTGGCAGCCAGCAAGGCCAGCCAGGGCAAGAGATTTCCTAGAGAACCTTCCGGAAGATTTCAGGGCTGGGGGCACTGCCTGCTGGTTCCCATGGGGCTATTAGCTCAGGCGGCAAAGGCATTTACAGTATCGGCTGATGAAGGTGATGCAAAGCACAAAAGTGTAGCTCGGGGACCCTTGGTGTGTGTGTGTGTGTGTGTGTGTGTGTGTGTGCACACCTGCCTGTGTGTGTGCCTGTGTGTGCATCTGCTTGTCTGTGGGCACGTGTGTGTGCACGCCTGCATGTGTGTGCATGTGTGTGTGCCTGCGTGTGTGTGCATGCCTGCCTGTGTGTGCGTGTGTGAGTGTATGTGCATGTGTGTGCACCTGCGTGTGTGTGCACGCCTGTATGTGTGTGCGTGTGTGTGCCTGCGTGTGTGTGCGCACCTGCATGTGTGTGTGTGTGTGCGTGTGGCCGTGGTGTGTGAGACACAGACAGAATGACAGGGAGAGAGAAATTTGAAATGAGCCCTTCAAGCTGGCGAAGACTGTTCTAAATAAAATATTTACCATATTTACACTCTGGCTGCTCATGCATGAGCCCCACGCACACTTGGGCAGACAGGGCCGCCCAGGCCTCACGGCTGGCTGCACAGCGGGGGACTCGCCCCCAGAGAGACCACTGCTGAGGCTGGGGGCCGGGAGGAGCCCCAGGGTGGGCGCCATGACAGCTGGGCCTTTGAAATCTCTCTCTGCAACTGTGGACCCAGCAGTGACTCTTTCAGAGCTTCGGTTTCCTCCTTCGTAAAATTAAGATATTTAGCTAAGTGCCGTCTACATTCAAGTAAGATCTTTAGAAAAGTCACACTTGCATGGGAACCTGAGAAGTATACTGATAATAAAAACGAGAAGGTACATTGGATTTTTAGAAAGTGTTTGCTTCTTTTGTTTTTTTATGGAACTCGGTAAAACAAAAAGTTACACATTAGCATCTCCCTCAGATCTTCCGCTATGCACACCCCAGCTGAGATGTGCATCTCATACACGTGCAAGTCTCACCCGGGGTCACGGAAGAGCACACATGGGCCAGGGCATGAGGCCTTCCCACGTCAGAACCTCCAGGTTTCCACACACAGGCGACCTCTCTCTCCTCCACCAAGACTTGCCTGTGAATCACTCAGAGAAGGGGGTGGAGACCCAGGCACTGGTCCAGGGGCCTCCAGGGGCAGGACAGGACTAGAGGGCGCCTCCTGAGGCCGGGCTGCAGTGAGTCGGGATAGACAGTGAGTGAGGACTGGGCGGAGGGAGACCTCTGCCACGTTCAGTACTGGAGGCACCAGCGGGGATGCAGCAGTGCCCTCAGAGTGGTACCCAGGCCTCAAGCAGTGGTGCACAGAGAAAATAATGAAACAGTTCATTCTTAAACGGTTTTCAGTGCCAGCTGAATGACAAGGATGTCACGACTGGGGCTCTTTTAATAAGGAACACAGATGGATTCGTACGACCAAGATGATGGGCTGAAAGATCCCCCATCGATGTCAAAACATGTCACCCCAAACTGAGAAAGGCCTCTGCCCGAGACACTTTCCAGACCTGCTTCAGCATCGTTTGGTCCAGTGTACAAATGGATGAACTCTGGGGATGCCTTGCTTTCTTTCTGTCTTCTGGCCTTCAGAAACGGCTCTCGGAATTGGCATCGCTCAGCAGGGTGGACCCCAAGCCAGGTGGGCAGCAGAAAGTCAGGCAGCATTGTCCACAAACCCCGCAGGAATGCTTTCCACATAGAATGTCTTCCTCTGGGTGTCTCCCGGACCATGTGAGATATTTGGTGCAGGCCTGGGTAAGAAGCGACACTGGAGACACTTGAGAGTGTATAGGGGGGTGAGGGGCGCTGAGCCATTGGGGAGGATGCAAAATGCAGGGTGAGCCCACACCCATCACACCCACAGCACCCCACCTGCATCACACCCACCTGGCCTCTTTCCTGCAGGAAACAAGCGGAGACCAAGGCGGACACCTCCGCCCCAGGAGCTACATGCATATAGGATAAAGTTGACTAGTGGTTAAAAAAAAAAAGGTCCTCTGATCCAGAAAATGCGGTCTTACTTTTGATCAATCAGCTTGGAAAAGGTTAAAAAGAGCGATAATACCCAGTGTTGGCCAGGCTGCAGACAAAGGCTGAGTCTTACGCCTGCGGAGAGGAGTGCTGATTTATGACATAGTCCTGGGGAGGCCCTGACGGTGCTTGTAAAGCTGTTCTCACCGTGCACATGTTCCATCAGCATTCCATAGGGACAGTTGGTTCAAAAAAAACGTTGGGTCCTACAGCTCCAGCAGGATGAAGCAGCTGGTACCAGGGCTCCCCCGATGCTGCAACCACTGTAAAGGGGTACAAAGTGTCCAAAGCAGGTACTTGGCAGGGCGGGGGATGAAGCAGCCCCTGAGCAGGACCACACTCTTGAGGAACCAGGGAGGTGTGAAGTCTGCAGACCACGGAACAGCATCTTTAAAGCACTGAGAGGAAGACTCGCTGCCCTAAATGTCTGTACCAGCAAGAACATCTGACAGAAATCAGGGCTGATAAAACCTGGGGAAATTCTCACTACGAGCAGTACTATAGGATAGTCCTTAAGACAAAGGACGATGATCCCTGATGGAAGCACAGAAGTTCCAGATGAAATGGGCTACGCCTGAAGGAGCAAGTGTAAGACGTGACCACTGAAAGCATAACAATAATGCCTTGTGAGCTGATAACGTGGAGAAGTAAAATATGTAAAAGCAGAAGAGGACAGCAGTGGGGACATTCCATTAAGCTGCTGTGTGTTCTTGCAGCCTTTGAGTTGCAGTGAAGCTCTCATTTAACGCTGTAAAAATTAAGGATGCCTTGTGTGACTCCCAGAGAGCCATTAAAAAGACACCCAAGGGCTTCCCTGGTGGCGCAGTGGTGGAGAGTCCACCTGCCGATGCAGGGGACACGGGTTCGTGCCCCGGTCCGGGAGGATCCCACATGCCGCGGAGCGGCTGGGCCCGTGAGCCATGGCCGCTGAGCCTGCGCGTCCGGAGCCTGTGCTCCGCAACGGGAGAGGCCGCGACAGTGAGAGGCCCGCGTACCGCGAAAAAAAAAAAAAAAAAAAAAAGACACCCAAAAATAGAACCAAAACAACAGACAGAGGAGAATAGAGGGAATGTTTAAACACCTGATAATACCAAACAGGAGGCAAGAGTGGAGTAGAGATTAGATCAAACAGGAAACAGAGAGCAAGATGGCTAAAGCCAGCCGGGTCAGAAAGCATCATGTGCGAAGAGCCAAGACCAGAGATGGTTGGACACGTGGCTAAATGAATAACATATAATGAAGTCTTTCGACTTAACGTACCCAGCACTGGGGGGGTTGTATTCATGGACGGGCGTCCCCACAGCGGAAGTCCAAGCAGCCCTGAGTGGGCACAGGACTGTCCAGCGGGGCCCCAGGCAGCGAGGGGGCAGGCGCCGTGGGTGACGGTGGCAGGAGGTGAGCCCTGGGCGTCACTCAGCTGGGAGGGCGCTCACGCTGGGTCCACACAGGACCCGTTATAAACTCACTGGAGCCTGTCTGGCAGCCCCAACATGTCACGAGTTGCATGGTTAGAATCGGGGCTGGGGGCTCAGAGCCAGCCTTACTGCTCCCCCTTCGGGAGGCCCTCAGTTATCTCTCTGTCTCTTTACACCCATCGTCCATCCAGTGCCCCCCGGCTCCGCTGCACGAAATCTCCTCACCAGGAGCCCAAAAGGTGAGCCTTGCGTCTCGTCCAAACTGTGCATCGTCACCTGGGGGGGGCAGCCAGAGGGGGTGACCCCAGAGTCTCCATCGCGACCCTGCCCTCACCAGGCCTCTAAGGTCGTGGTGACAAAGAGGGAAACTCAAGGACCCAGTTGAAAGGACTCGGCCGACAGCAGATGAGCAGCAGGCTGCCCATCGGGAGGAGCTTCTGCCAGAGCTGGTTCTCAGCCCCTGGACCCCGGGCTTGCCAGGCTGGTGGCAAAGTAGGCCCGGAAGTGGCAGAGTCAGAAGACATAAGAAAAAGTGACCACTGTCCTCACGACTAACATTAGTGCTCCTTCAAATGACGAGCTGGGAGTAAGACAGAAGGATCTGAGGTGGGGAGTGTTTAAGTATTTACGGTGGGTTTTCGGGGTCAGGGTGGAAGTGACAAGTGTGTGGGGACAGTGCTGGGACACCCACCGGGAGACCCGTCCCCCTACAGAGAGTCTGGGGTGGAGGGACAAAAGCACCTCCTGCCCCCAGAGCCCGAGACTCCAGCGCAACATGAACCATCCACGGCCCGTCGTCCAGCCAGGGTTCAGACACCAACGCAGACGGTTAGAGGCTATGAAGTACTTCATGCTGTCTGGGGTCAAAGCTGCATCCCTCAGTCCACGTGGGGCCGATCTACCCCCAGGCTGACCCCTGTCACTGTAGGGGGGCGGCATGTGGTGTCCACATGGCCAGGAAGGCCCGGAGGTGAGGAGGTGCCCAGGGCCGGGGCGGGGGCCGCTGGAAGCAGCAGCAAGCAGGACGTGAGCTGGATGTCCTCTCGTGGTCAGGATATTGATGGAAAGGGAGCTGTGTCCCTCCTGGGCTGGGGAGGGGCCGGGAAGAGGGAGGGCGCAGGTGGCATGCCCGACCCTGCCAGGGTCTGTCCCCAGGTTGTGTGTGAGGTGAGAAGAAATGGTACCAGAGGTATCCCGGGCATCCCCCACCCAGCCCCCACCCTGTCCGCTCTGCAAGTCCAGGGCGCCTCCAGTCTCAGCGGCCGGGCTATCTCCACGGCTGCCCGCTGCCCTCAGGGTGGCTCACCCGTCAGGACTTAGTTCCCCTCTGCCACTCCGCTGCCCACAGCCTCCGCCGGCCGGGAGGTGCCTCGCAAGTTTGCAGGACCTGACGCCAGGGCGGGTGTGTTAGCTTCTCACGTGACGGTGTGTTCAGGCGACACGCGTCCGTGGAGCCCAGCCAGGAGAGTGCCGGCATTGTCCTCAGTGTGAGCGTTTCCTCCTCTGCCTTAGTGCTGAGGTCCAGACCTGTGCTGATTACCACTTGTACCAGCAATTTCTCTTTTTACTTTTTTATAAACAATAAAAGCAAAATGAAACGTAAAACGCAGCTTTCCAACTTCCTTTCAGCAGAGGAACTCTTTCTTCAAACTAGATCCAAACAAAAGAGTCAGTCTGTACGGGAACCAAACGAAGGAGGCTCTGGCCCAAGTGGGGTGTGGTGCCAGGTCTGGTGGTCCCCCAGTAGCTGCCAAGGGAGGTGGCCACAGGGTGCCAGGACGCCAGGGCAGAGAGAAGCAGGTCCAGGGCCACCGCACGCTGCTGGTCCCAGCACCAGGGATGCAATGGCCACACCTGGAAGATGATCCCAGCCCTTACAGAGCGAGCCCCCCGCACCCAGCCCTGTGCCCTGCCCTCCGAGCTCCAGCCAAGCGCGGACCATTTCCCACCAACCTGCCTGTCAAATCAGGAGACACATAACACCACAATCCAAGTAAAATGGCAATTAAATGTTAACTAGATCCCTATTTGATTCTCCAAATGGGCCACAGGTGCAAAGTCAGTGGCTGAGGCTGGAGCCCCCAGAACCAGGCGGGGCAGCTGCAGTCCGGCCGTGGCCCTCTGTGGCTACACCCCAAGCACAGCTTATCCCCAAAACCTTTGGTTGGCTGCCAAGGTTCCGTGGTGTTTTGAGCAAGTCACCATCCACAGGGAACGGACTCCTTCCAGCTCTGAAGCTTCTGATTTTCTGGTTGAGGGGACTCCTACTGCCCCATCGGGTGCCCTAACTTCCCTGCTCCCACGCCCGGGGCCACCCCGGTCCTGCCACTTGCAGACGTGCGGGTGAAGGTACTGCAGCCCTCGGTCCCTTGTCCACACCCGCTGGTGGCAACGGCTCTGACCTTCCAGACCATGTAACACCACAGTCGCCCTACCGAGAAGGTTCTATGACCTGCATGTTACAGATGAGGGAGCAGGATCCACATAGGTGCCCTGTCCTAGCTGGTCACCAGCCCACCGGGCTTCCAGTCTTGCCCTGACCCCAACCTCAGGCGCCAAGCTCCGCCTGGCGTCTCGTCGAGGGTCTGGGCAGAGGTCCTGCTGACTTCCCCGCCTGGTGGGATCAGGTGGATTTCCAGGCCCTCAAGCAGGGCCATGTGTGCTGTTTCTGGAGAGGGAGTCTCGCTGTCGGAGGTCGGCGGACTGGTGGGTCCGCACGCGCAAACCGGTGGGGAGGCAGGGCCGCGGGGTGACAGGCTGGGGCAGGCTGCCTCCCCGTGACCTGCCGAGAGGCCGGGGCAGGCCCTCTCCCCTGGAGCCTCTAAATTATGAAAATGCCAGAAATCCCCAAAGAGGAAGGTCAAATTAAAAAGCATAATTATTACAAAACAGGAGACAGAATTTGATATGCATGAAATAGTCCCAGATAGTCGGATAGTTGAGATAATTTTCAGCATTGGATCTGCCTGGTTTCCATCTTCTTTCTTTATTTCCTAAGGTCTGCTTTGTGACCGGACAACCCCAAAGGCAGGTCATCTACATGGAGATTAAGCTGTTATAAGACTAATTCATATTTTATAAGACTGTGCGTTTGGAGAGTGATCAGCTGAAATTTAATTGGGTTAGACGTTATCACTTTAAATTTTAAATAACTGCACAAAAATGAAATTTAAAATCTCCCCGTGTCTAATAAAGTAGTACTGCAATACTGATATTAGCCTCTGAGGAACCTGGCACAGTTTAGCGTGAGGACAGAGCGTCTGCCAGGCACAAGGGCCCGGCCATCAGTCACGCAGGGCCGCCAGGGACCCAGCCTCCATCCCAGCAAACCCCACCAGCCAGACACCCCGAGGATCAGAGTGTCAGCAGCTCCGTATTATGAGAGACGCTTGAAGAATATGCTCAATGGTCAGCAAAGGCGAGAGCAGCCCAGCCCGTTCAGCAGGATGTCCTACCATCGTGTCGGGGGCTCCTGGCCTGGCGAGGCCGTTTCTAGGCCAGGCCAATCACCCTCATGAAAGGAGGTGCTTCTGGGCTAAGACATCAGGCAGGCGGCTGTGCCCACGTGGAAACCCAGCCCCTCGCAGCCGTGGCCTCATAGGAGCCTCAGCACCACCGGCGATCTCTCTGCAGTCACCTCCCTGCCGAATGCCCACTAGACTGGACATGCTGCTCTCTTGGCCAGAGGGAAACTTCCCCGGGGGCAGCAAGTCCTGCCAGATGGCTCTGGCGGGACGTCCAAGATGAAGGACACCAGAGGAGGGATGGAGGGATTCCGCAGCGGCCTTGGGGTCAAGGCCAGGGCCAGCCTGCTGCAGGGACCTTGGTGGTTTTGTCCGCAGAATGGAGCTAAGAATCCACAGGACGTGACCCCAATCCTCCCTCCCTCTTCCCCGGGTGGGTTTGAAAGGCAGCGTCATTTCCGTATGGTCTTGGCCTCCCTGCCACGGACCTGTCGGGGTCTCCGGTTAAAGGGCTGCTGGCTCTGTGGTCACAGGCCAGAGCCCAACCCACTGGGACCGGCGCCCATGGTTATGCACCACTGCCCCCTGGTGGACAGGCCGGGCTGGTGGCGGCCACACTCAGACCCTGTCTAGCAGCTGGTCCTCAGGCTCACTGAGGGCATCCACGCCCCGGAGGCTCCCTGCACCTGCCTTTCGGGAGAAGGGCCGATTTGCATTCCTCTCTCCCTGTTTTTTCTCAGGTCTCGCTGACGATGTTTACAAAGCTGCTCTGGTTGTTGGTGGGAGGGGCTGCCTCTCAGGGCCCAGAACAAGGAGGCCCTACGAGGTGAGCAGGTGAGTCCACGGCCAGGTGCCTCGCTGAGCACCTCACCGAGTCTAAGTGAAGTTCCTTCCCCTGAGCACGTCACAGAAGGCTCTCTGTGCCGTGGCTGGAGGCCTCCCCGTTCCGAGCTGCCCCCGATCCGTCTCCGGGGCTGTAGGCAGCAAGCACGGCACTGCCCGTCGGGGAAAGGCCGACTCTAGGATGGCTCTGGGGTCTTCCTTCACCCTCTCTGTATACTAAACCACAAGTGGTTTTCTTCTTTAAGTTTGTCACAGTGAAATTAATATCCATTTCAGGGAAGACTCTCAAGGATTATAGGATAAGGCAGTGCTCCGATGCTGCAGGCTTTCAGGGTGTGGAGGGCAAATGCAACCCAAGTGACAATCTGAAGTTGAGGAGCAACCCACGTAGAAAATCAGTTGTTTATCTCCGTCTTCCTGTCTCCTGCGCTGTAACACGAGCAGACGCTAAGAAGGGGCTTCCTCGGGTAACGGGGAGGCGGGCGCAAGGGGCCCCGGGGGCCAGGATGCTCTGGGGACAGGGGCTCCCCCCACGCAGTGACCAGCACTCTCTGTCCCCGGCCCCTCCAGTGCCACCCACCTCCCGACGTGCAGACGTGTTCTCTCGGAGGAGACACCTGCACCCCGGCACTCTGACACCTGTTCTCAGTCCGGGTCCTCCTGCCCCAGCTCGCTGTCTGTTCCTGAAACACCTTTGCCTGGCGTGTGCCTGGGGGCACCCCGGCGCCCCCAGCTGGCAGGGAGAGACCTTCGGCTGTGCACAGGTGAGCAGCTGGAGGGATCCCGACGTGGACAGTCTGACCTCAAAGCCAGGCCCCCTGCCCTCCACTTCTCTCGGGTCCACTCTCACTGGCATGGTACGCTTGGCCTTGGCGCCCTGTCCACGGGTGGCCTCAACGAAGCTAGTCCTCGACCCCTAAGGAGAAACGAGAAGCAATGTGACCCTCAAGAAGTCAGGCTGCGCTGTCCCCCAAGGACCGGCTCCCGTCCAAGGCTGGCAGTCCTGGCCCTCAGGCCCGGCGGACACAGCGATCCAGGACCTCCAAGACCCCGGCAGACAGACGCGGCCGCCTCAGGGGGGTTGCTGGCCTGTGCAGAGACGCCCCCGCACGTCCTGCCCGCCGCCTGCTGTCACGCCCGCCGCCAGAAACTCGACGGACGGATGCCAGGGTGAGACGCTCAGCCGCCCCAAGACAGCTTCTGCCCTGAAGCACGTTTCTGTAGCTGACGCCCAGCCAGCCGCGTCGCCCGCCCACGCTCCCCCCCACCCCACCCCACCCCACCCCACCCCACCCCACCCCCGGGAGGGAGGCCCTCCCACCCCGGAAGGA
>RJWK010001944.1:0-41342 GCA_004363435.1 Platanista minor | reverse complement strand
ACTGACTCCCCGGAGAAAATTTAAAGTAGGTGGCTAGAGGTTCCCTTTGCTAAAGAACTCGGTGTTAAAAAACGATCCTTGCACTCTATCAGCGGGGCCATCACGTTGCATACTCTGTGTGTGTCTGCATGGCAGCAGCCACCGAGCCCCGAGGAGACACGGCTGTGAAGGGGCCGGGACCAGAGTCGGAGGGGGAGCTGCTCAGGGACCCAGCGCCTGCTCCGCAGCCCTGCCCTCCGTCAACCACCCGGTCAGCATCCCCTTCACGGCCTCGGCCAGCAGGGACAGTCCTGCCTCGCAGGCGACCGTGCGGCTGTCACGCCCCTGCCCCCTGCCCCTCCTCAGCACTGGGCTCCAAGCCTGCGAGTTGGCCCTCGCCCAGGCCTGGCGGGGAGGGAGCCCCCGCGGGGCCCTCGTGCAGCCTTCATCCCTCCCCGTCGAGGGCCGAGCGCCAGGTGGGCCGTGCTTGTACGTTGATGTTGAGCGCTCTGTACAGCCCCCCACCGGCTCCCGGCCCTGAGGCTGCTCTGGGGCTGCCTCTCACACCCCATCCCTTTGTCCACCTTTGTTCCGGGTCATCCAATCCCGCCTCTTCCAGGCCCGGCCCACAGCCAAGCGGTCATTTCCAAAGGCCCAGGCGTCGCCCGTCCTCACTGGGTGTCCCTCCTTTATGAGGGAGCGGTGTGGTCCTCTGCTTCCGGGACGGTGGGGTGGCCGTACTTCCCTGTCCTCCTGCTCAGTGTAGTTGGGGACCCTGGATGCGCCGCATAAACAACGGCCAGGAGACTGTGATGGGAGGGGAGCCGGGCGCTCAGCCCCCGGAGGGATGGCACGGAGTCCCGGGCGGCCTCTTCGCCTCCGGGGCCCCGACACAGAGCTGAACAGCGAGATGACGCAGCCCACAGGCCAGCACAGACCTGGCCAGGGCCGGACTCCCACCTGCCCAGCTGCAGGGCACACGTCCCGCCAGCGGCTCGGGGAGCACGGGGACCACAGCTCACCCATAACACGCACACAACGCCACCTGGAGTGACCACGGGAAGAGCTGCTCCAAGAGACATGCTCGAAAACTGGCGATTGGTGGAAACAGAGCTCTAACACTTGCTGGGTGACCCACAGGGAGTCAGGGACAAAGAGACTAGGGGAATAAAAACAGCGCAGAAAGGCAGCATCCCCTGACGTCAGTCCTGGCTCACAGAGGACGGCTCTCCCTGAGGAGTGTGGTGGCCACTTAGAGCGGGGGACAGAGCGCCGTCTGGGAAAATAGTCCTGCTGGTGTTACCAAAAGTCGGGTCCAGCTGCTGGCGCTCTAAAGCCAGTACTCGAGAGGCAGGTTCGAGGAAAGGAAAGTTTGCTTTATTCCTGAGGCCAGCAAGCAGGGGAGAGGGTGGACTCATGTCCAAAGGCCACCTCCCCACTGACAACCAGGGGGCAAGAGCTTTTATAGACGGAGGGCAGGGGCTACGTGCAGAAACCGCACAGGCAGCTCTGAGCGTCATCTTGAAATCGGTCATCGGTGGTCTGACCGGCATCCTCTCGATTGTTTTAAGTACGTTTAGTCTTCAGTCCCAGGGTCAGTTTGTTCCCATTTCCTTGAGACCAGTTTTCATACTTGTGGCAGCTTATGTCACGGCTGCAGGCTGACCATCATGTAGCTAACGTCGCCCACCTGCTGGAGTTTCAGTGCCTGTGAGGCAGCTCACGGGATGCGGCTCAGAAAATGCTCTCTGGCCCTTGAGGAGGAGCTGAAGGCCCTTGACTTTCCGTACTGACAAAATTATTGTTTTGTCCCGTTTGACTGTTTCTTTTTGCTTCTGCGCTTTCTCACTTCTCTGATTAAGTTTCTTCTTTGACGAGTTTTTCTGCACGAGGCAGGTGGAGGACATGGTGGGGAGGTCTGTCCTGGGGAGGCCCCATAGGGTCCTGCTCCCTTTCACTGGGTAAGCCCTCCCTGAACACTGGGGCTCTCTCCTCAGGTCTGCTGGGCAGGTGACACCCCCACCTCCTTCCTGCCGACCACGGCCATGCCCACCCATCTGCAAGACTGTAGTCCCTTCTGGGGGCACTCCCCACCTGCAGCCTCCCATCTGCCCTGCAAACCCCACCTGTGTAGTAGGTGTCAGAGGGGCCTGCTTTTTCAAGGAGGGCATGGCTCAGGGGTTCCCCCAGAATCAGGCCTTGCATTTCCCCTCTGGGCTGTGCTGAGAATTGACTGGTGTTTCAGCCTGGACCGGCCCTGCACGTCACGGGAGGGAGGGACCTGGCTCGCCCCTCAGGATGATGTCACCAGGACCCCTGCCCGCGCCCGGGTGGGACTCCGGGGTTCGCCCGCAGGCACAGGTCACTGGCTGTGGGAGCGGCTGACCCCCAGCACTCCTTTTGGAGGCCGGGTCGGGACAGAGATTTTGAGGATGGGGGGTCTGAGGCCGCAGGTCAGGATGGTGAAACTGGGACGTCAGGCATGACCACAGCTGCACCAGGTTTTGTGACTACCGGGAAGCTCAGGCTGCACGTGCATTTCTTCTCTGAAATCCCCAGCCCATTAAGTTGGTAGTTATCCCCATGAATATTTTTTTATGGAAACAGAATATTTAGGACCTTAAGACCCGTTTATCATAAAAATTTCAAAGTACACAAAGGATAGTAGCGATCACCCAAATCTCATTCCAAATGGCTTGTTGGTGTTAGAGAAGCTCCTTCAAATGAGTTCAACCTACTATAGAGCTGGCCAATATTCCACGGCAATTAAATACTGATCCATGTCTATTTTTTACGACGTAATTTTATTACTTCAGTGATGGTGAACACTTTCTGAGGGAATCGTTCTAAACCTGATTGTGTGATGGCAGCTGGAGGGCTCCCTTGAGCACACGCGTGTGGCAGGTTTGCCGTGATGGCAGCCACTCTGTGACCAGCACTGAAAATATCCAGCCAAGCTCTCCACCTGCCCACTGCTCCTCACTCCATTCAGATTCTGTTTCATAAACTTAGTGCACAAAGCGTTAGCAAAAGGAGCAGAAATAGTAAGCTGAGATATGGGAGGAGGAGGAAGAGAGACTGTTATTCCAGGACTGGAGAAATGACCCCAGGCACTATTGTGAACTCTAATGTTACTGTATTGTAGGGGACAGAACTAAAAGGAGCATTTTTTTTTCTTTTTTGTAATTGAAGCACCGTTGGTTTACAATGTTGTGTTAGTTTCAGGTGTACAGCAAAATGATTCAGTTATGCGTACATACATATTCTTTTTCATACTCTTTTCCATTATAATTTATTACAGGATATTGAGTAGAGCTCCCTGTGCTATACGGTAGGTCCTTGTTGTTTATCTACTTTATATATAGTCGTGTGTATCTGTTAATCCTGTACTCCTAACTTATCCCCTCCCTTTGGTAAAACCATAAGTCTGTCTGCTACATCTGAGTCTATTTCTGTTTTGTAAGTAAGTTCATTTGTGTCACATTTTAGATTCCATATATGAGTAATACCATATATTTCTTTCTCTTTCTGACTTACTTCACTTAGTATGAAAATCTCTAGGTCCATCCATGTTGCTGCAAATGGCATTATTTCATTCTTTTTTTCTGGCTGAGTAATATTCCACTGTATACATGTAGCACAACTTCTTTATCCATTCGTCTGTCGATGGGACACTTACGTTGCTTCCATGTCTTGGCTATTGTGAATAGTGCTACTACGATCCATATCATTTCTAATGGCTTCATACTATCTACATATAAAGAAAAGAACCTCCCTCACCAGGCCCATATTTTTGTGTAATTTGCTGAGTATAAAATGAACATCCTTGCATGTACCTTTTCCACACTTGGCATCGACACCTTAGGACAGCGGTCCCCAACTTTTTGGCACCAGGGACCGGTTTCATGGAAGACAATTTGTCCACGGACTTGGGGAGGGGATGGTTTTGAGATGATTCAAGCACATTACAGTTATTGTGCACTTTATTTCTATTATTACTACATTGTTTTATACAATGAAATAATTATACAGCTCACCATAATGCAGAATCAGTGGGAGCCCTGAGATTTTTCATTTGCCACTCACTGATAGGGTTTTGATATGAGTCTGCAAGCAGTTGACTTATTATGGTCTCTGTGCAGTCACACCTCTCTGCTAATGATAATCTGGATTTGCAGCCGCTCCCCAGCTCTAGCATCACCACCTCAGCTCCCCCTCAGATCATCAGGAATTAGATTCTCATAAGGAGAGTGCAACCTAGATCCCTTGCGTGTGCAGTTCACAGTAGGGTTCGCGATCCTACTAGAATCTAACACTGTCAATCTCACAGGAGGTGGAGCTCAGGCAGTAATGCGAGCAACGGGGAGCGGCTATAAATACCGATGAAGCTTCAACTTGCCTGCTGCTCACCTCCTGCTGTGTGGCCCGGTTCCTAAAAGGCCATGGACCAGTACCGGTCTGTGGCCCAGGGGTTGGGGACCCCTACCTTAGGATCTTCAAATTCTGGTGCACAACTCAGCTCCCCTGGGCACATGCAGCCAAGCCCACTGGGTCTGGCCCTGTAACAGGTATCCGGGGTCTGTCTTTTACACGCACGTGCACTGGCCCTCTGTTATTTCTTTTACAGAGTGTCTGTTACGCCTTTTCCCATTTTCCCTCAAAATTGGGTGTCTTTCATACTGACCTGTATTTTGGTTTATTAGGAATTTTTTTAATCTTATGATGTGCCATTATTTTCCCCGGTTTTCAAATGACTTTTGTGATTTGAAGAAAAACCAACTCGTACCACGTTAGAGGAAAAGAGAATGAAACAATAAATCCTTTCCCGTAAAGGAGAAAGAGACGCATGGGAGAGCCCGGGCAAATGGGGCAGAACGAGACGGTGGATTTAACCCTAAAGATGCCAGCTGTTACACTAAGTAGAAATGGACTAAAATGTCCAATTAGGAGATGAAGGACTTTAAACTGGGTAAGAAATCTAAGTATATTTGGTATACAATATACCAAGTACCAATATATTGTATATTGGAGACATAATATTTGGAGATACAATAAAAACATAAAGACACATGAATGGTGAAGAAGAAAGGACTAAGAAAATTAACGTGCAAATACTAAGCAAATGAAGTAGGTGTAGCCCAATGAGGCACAGGCAGAGCAGACTCAAAGGCAGAGGTCTTGTTAGAGATGGAAACAGTGAACAGGCGAGCCACAGAAACTAACAGCAGAGCCTCAAATGCAGCTCCAGCTCCTTAAACAGGGCGCCAAGCCAGAGAGCACCGGGAGGCGCACAGACGCCCTGGTGGGTGTGAGACTTCAACACGTGCCTGGCACACTGCGCCCACGCTCCTCGTGAGCAGACGTGAGACACTTCCAGAAACCAGCGGAGACCTGGAGACTCCTCCCATCCCCTCCCGCCCCACCCGCGGGACCCCCAGGACCCCCGACCTCCTTTTCCTCCCACCCTGCCCCCACCTCGCAGACCTGCTTTGCACAGCCAGCCTCCAAGTCCACTACCTGAGGTCTTGGGCCTGCAGCTCCAGCTCCACGAGCGCCTCGGTGAGCACCCCCCGCACTCGGGGCCACACCCGCTCCATGTCAGCCGGCTCAAGCTGAGGGGCCCCCGCCTCCCCTGCCGCGGGCTGGCTGGGGCCCAGGCGTGGCTCCCTGAATTCTCCACATCCGGTGCCCCTCTGCCAGTGTATTTCCCGTTAGTCGTGCCCATGATTCCTGTTAGCGCCACTTACCACCTCCAGCTTCCAGGGTTGAAGGTGAGATGCCGGACGCCCTTCCGGTAACTCTGCCACTATTGGACATTTCTTTCATCCGGAAGCTTAAACGGTCTTGTTCTCTCTAGACTCTATAAAGTTTAGAGTTTCATCAACTTAGTTTTTATAATCAGAATGCACCCAGTTGTGTCTTTTCTCACCAGTTTTGCTGAGCACCTGGTGCGCCCTGTGATCTGTGGGTTCTCCCTCAGCTCAGGAATCTTCTCTGGTGTAGGTGCCGCTTCCCTGTGGCCCCCGTGCATCGCTTTTTCCTCCTGGAATTCCCATCACCCCACCAAGCCTCCATTCTCTTCCCACATAATATTCATTTTTATTTTTGTGTTATAATACATTGTAATCACTACTGTTTTAAGTACACAAATTGTACTTGATTTGGACCATATGTGACTGTTAACACCTTCAAACAGGTACTTAACTTCTTGGGATTTAAGACACTGGAAGGAGCCTGAGGATCAGATGGACAGAAAGAGTGATAGCAGATGAGTGACGGGGGTGGAGCTGGGCTGGAGCCCAAGCCCCCCTGAGCAGCCACGTCACCCCTCCTCCTGGCCCCCGGATTCTTCCAGCCCCCGCTGTGGTCTCACGGGTGGAAGGAGCATGTGGCGGGGGCCCGGGAGGGGATGCCACCTTAAGCCACAGTCCAAAGTGAACCTGTGTGAGAGAAACAGCTGTGCGCGGCATCCTGGAGAACAACACCCTTTATTCAGCACTAGAGACAGAGTCCGTGTCACCGAGCTGCCCGCGCGGCCCTAGTGGCGGGGCTGCCGGAACTGCAGGCCACAGTAGCCACACGTCCCCGTCTTTGTTTCTTTGTCCTGGAAAATTCAAAGGGAAAGATCTCCTATTTCCGTATTCTACGTCAATCTAGAGACAGGTAGACCGCAGACACTAAAAGCAGACGCTGGAAACACACAGCCAACCAGGGGTACCCACGGAGCTCCAGGGTCACTGCCTGATGCTGGATGTGGCTGTGCCAGAGGCCCTGGGTCCAGCCTGCTCCACCCAGACTCGCTGGGGTCGCAGGCTCCCTGCCCTGGAACACACAGCACGGTCCCCGACCCCCTCCCGGCCCTCCAGCAGGGGCCTGGAAGGACTGGATGGCGGGGCGCGGAGCAGAGGCCCACCCCTCAGGGGTGGGGTCCAGCCCGGACACAGCAGCGGGGGCGGGGCGGTGGGTCCTGCCCTGTCGCAACACCACGTGCACCTGAGCTTTATCCTGAGGCACCCTTCTCTGCTCTAACACCCAGTGTACTTGTTCTCCTTCTCAAAGGCTCTGTGCGTGTAGTTATCAACAATGTAAATGTTCACACAGGCACTGACACGATGGTTCCCTGGGAAAGACAGATGCCTACTAGTCTGAGGGAAAGCAGTGCTGGCGACGCTAAGGGTGTTGCACACACGTCACAGTCAAAGCTGCCCTGGACACGCCCTTTGTTCAGCCCCTGTCGTATGGTCTGTGGGCAAGGCTGAGTGGGAGAGGGTGAGGCCAGTGGGGTGAGGACAGGACAGAAGGACGGGGGTCCGGGGACGGATGGCACGTTACCAGGTTTATGTACACTTTGGGGTGGCCCAGGGCCCCCCCTGCACCATCACACGATATCACTCGACTCCCAACTTGGTTCACAGGCTGCTCTGCTATCAGGTCAATGGCAAAGTTCTCATTCACCTGGAAAAAGACAGACAGGAGAAGCTCGTACAGACAAGCACAAACACTGGACGCTCTCATGGAATTTAAATCAATGTAGACCGCCCCCCACATACACGCACACACTGCCAGCACAGGCACGTTCTGTACCGTTTCATTTAAATATTATCAGTGCAGATCTTCAAACTACACAAGTAATTAAATACACGTACACACACCTTTAACTTTTCATTTGGATATAATTTCAAACTTACAGAAAAGCTGCAAGAATTACAACAGCACAAAGAATTCTCCTTCGTCTCTACCTGGATTCACCCTGTTAACATCCCACCCCACGTGCAGCGTCACCTGTTCTCTCCTGGCCCTGCCCCACCCTCCCTCTCACACCTGCACACAGACACACATGCACACACGTGCTCTCCTACTCTATCTGCTGGAAAAGACCAGAAGCAGCAGCTGACCCAGGGGCCAGGAGCCATGCTGTCTCCATGACCACTTCACTATGGGGACCAGGCTCTGAACTAACAGCTGGTTCGGGGTGCCGAGCAGGAAACGTGACAGATGCGGCTGAGCCAGGTTGCAACGGAGGGAAAGGCAGCCTCAGACTACAAGGGCTGCTCCACGTGGGAAACTGGAGGGACGCCGGCACCATAACCACAAAGCACGGAAACACAACATGCTTGAATCCGCGGTTCCACAGAGATGCTCTAAATCCACTGACTTCCTTACTGGAAGGAATCAGCTCATGACTTTCAAGCTGGTAAATAAAAGGGAAACAGCGACGCATTGCTCCTCTTTCCTCGGGGAGCCAGCTTCTCTTGGTGCAGGTAACTCAGCTGGGAGGCACAGAATGTCGTCTGAGCTGAGGAAGCTGGAGATGCTCACCCACAGCAGCCAGGACTGGAACTGCCACGCATGGCCCGGCAGAAGCCCAACGTTACGGGCAGCGGCTGGACCTACACACAGACCCCAGTCTGATCTGACGGGGCTGCGGGAGCCCACCCCAGCTGACACACTCAGGGTGCAAAACAGCGAGATCACATCTCAAAGGTCCCCCATCTCTGGGGAACAAAGGGTCACGGGGTTGGAACATGGTAACAGAGGACAAACACGGTCAGAGGCGGGGCCCCGCTCTTTCCCTTCCAGACTCCTCTGCAGACACGCACGCAGATGAGACACGCGGGGTGTAAACGCTGCCAGAGGTCACTGGGATTCTGGCTCCATGAGCAACCCCAGTGTATCTGCTCATCACGATGGTGAGAAGTGGTGTGCCCCGTCAGCCCCGGAGGACCAAGGCCACGTGGCTCCCCGCTCTGGCACCCAGAACCCCACCTGCACCCAGAGGGGCCCGAGGCTGCAGTGAAGAAAACAAGGCTCGATCTTTACAAACAACGGCGGGAGGGGCACTTAGTTTAGTAAAATTTGAGCTTAATCCACTTGCATCCAGGAGCACCGAACGCGGAGCGGAGCCCTCCCACCCGCTGCCACCAAGACACTCAGCAGTGCTGACGTCCTGAGCCCGCAGAACGGGGACAACATTCCTGTTTTTGGAAAGCTGTGTCGGCTAGAGATGATGCTATCCCAAAGCCTTCCCTGAGATTCCTATTTCTGGAAAGGGAGCAGGCAGTGAGGAAGTGCAGCCCCATCAGAACACACGTGGCTGTGTTGGCGCCACTGCTGTCCATGCCCCAGGGGCCCCGTGCCCCAAAAACGGAGCCCCACAGGGTCCACCCGACTGACAAACACGGCACAACAGCCATGCTAACCAACTTCCGGGCCCAGCACCACCCTCCGCCTGAGGATGCCGCGGGCGCCCGTCACTCACAGGCAGGAAATGTCGGCTTTTAATTCCATGTGTGTGACCACGAAGTAATGAAAATACTTCCATCGCCGCCGATGAACAGGAGGTCGGCTCGGCCCTCTACCCGCCTCCGGTGGCACAGGACCCCTGCAGGGCGACTTCTGCCCCTCCCTGGGGGCGGCGGCTGGGCCCCGTTCTTCATGAGCGTCTCCTCTCCACAAGGCGGGTCCTAGGCCAAGGGCCGTGGGTTCCTGGGCAGACTCGCTGCAGCCACACGTGGACGCTTCCCACCTTTCCTACGAAGGTGGCTCGAGCGCCCAGCTTCCTGCTCTCTTCGTTCCTCAGACTAAGAGCGCATTCAGCTTATTTCTTAAAATTCACCCAAATGAAACCGTAGAGACGGTAAGACCGGTGGCCGTCAGGGACTGTCAGGCGGGAGGACGAAGAGGTGGCACACAGGGGAGTTCAGGGCAGTGAAGTACTCTGTGTCACACTGCCAGGCTGGATACGAGACGCCATGCACTTGTCCAAACCCACAGAACGTACGACCCCAAGAGCGAACCTACCACATAAACCTAAACCATGGACTTGAGTTAACACAACGTATCAATATTCAGCAAGTGTTCAAACCTGTCACTTCTCACAAAGGCAGCGCACTCAGGCAGGAGGAGAACAACAGGGACACTGTGGAGCGGGGGAGGGATATAGGAACTCGTACTCTCTGTGCAATTCTTCAGCATGCCTAAAGGTCTTTTAAAACAAGTCCCTTGGAAACAAAAACAATTTTCAAATACTACGAAACACCAAATTTTTGTCTCAAGAACGAAAGCCAGAGAGACCTGCTGTACATCTTACATGAGCATGGGCCCTTGGACGCTCACGATCTCGGACAGGAAAAGGCCCCAGAGATCCCAAGCGGGGAGGGGTCAAGGGTTGCAGCCGGTTCAGGACTGTGGTGAGCTGACGGTCTGAGCGAGGCGACATCACCAGCACTGCCCCCTCCATTCACACGTTACTGGCTTGACGAACTCTGGAATGTCTGGTTCGGTGTTTAAGTTGCTCCCTGATGTCTGTCCCCAGACAGAGGGCAATCAGAAACCAGAAGCCATGGTAGAATTCCCAGGAAAGAGGAGTGTGACAGGCTGAGATGGAAAGCCGGGGGCAGGGTCAACCCCAGGGCTTCAAGACGCATCTGCTGGAACTGCTCCATCAAGGGGGCCAGACTCCTCACCCCACGACACCCTCAAAGTGGGAAACCAGACCCTGGGGATGGACAACGTAACCAAGGTCAGAGGGTGGGGAAATGCGATTTAGGGACAGCTGAGGGTGGCAGGAAAGAATCAACAAACAGGCTGCCTGAAGGGGAGAAGTGACGCCAGGTGACTGCTGGGGGTGGGGGTGGGGGTGGGGGTGAGGGAGGCCTGAGCCAGGGCGGTGAGGACGCCCTCCGAGGTGGCAGGCACAGGAGAGAGCAAGTGGGAAGAAAGCAGGCCACTGAGGCAAAAGGACTCCAGTGTCCAGCGGCTGCACTGGTGTTTCAGACCCACTCAGGGAAGACCCACCCATGTGCTGTCTTCAGCTTGTCAGCGAAAGTCCCTAGAAGAACCAGCCTAATCTATATGTTGTGAACCACGGAAAACATACTACAAAAAGTGACTGAAACAGTAATTTTAAAAAATTGATGTGACTCTGCTTTAACCTGAGTCTCAGAAGTATAAAGCACAAAAGTGAAAGAAAAGATCACGCCCATTTACGTGTAAGCTAAAACGATACTCACAAGATGTCATGTTACATATTTCAGGGGGGAAAAAACCAAAACAAAACTAGACACATTTAACATGTAGAAGAAGCACAGAATTCCAGAGATTCTAGAGTGCTCACAATGTGGGGAGAATGTACTTAAATTTTACAGATTAGTATTTACTTCTTCTTCGTTATAAAAAGTTTTATGAAAGCTCACCTCTCTTTTGCTAGGTCTTTCACTCACCTCTTTCTGACGACCTACAAATCGAACTTTCCTGTAGTCTTTATTGCCATAAACCTGAAAAGAAAAAGACCGTATGTGATTTTTTACGGCCCAATTCTGTATCTTATACCAATCATAAACGTTTCAGGAAAAGTGTTTTCTTAACGTCTAGGCCATTCATGATCACACACACCAGGAGTAAGTGTAGTTGCGCACCCAGGAGCACTTTTCAGCAGGATTCCTAACGGGACATCGGGCAATAGTCTGAATTGGAAGCAGCAAGGTAGGGAAGGAGCGGAGGAGGGCGGTCCTGGCGGAGGGGGACACCGGCCTGCGATCTCAGAGGCCCCAGAGCTTCCTTCCTCTCGAACCTGCTCCGTGACCTTTTTTAACAGCACAGGTACTCACTCCCTCATCTTTGGGCTGAGGATCGTAGCCTGACGCTGTGTTTGTATTTTAGTAACTCGACAGCAGACCCTCGAGTTACTGAAATGTGGTATTCAACATTACACGAATGAGGGGATCGGACCCACAGAATTGGTAGTTTCTGACTCCACCGGAGTTCTCCCCACGGTAACAGTCTTGTTTCCGAGTTCGCTCCGAGGATAAGACCACAGTGGCTGCAGACAGCCCCTCGGTACCCCTGCGGGTAGTGGGCCCAGGGCCCCGGACGGAGGGGGAGACCGAAGACGGGACCGCAGGCGCTGGGTATGGGGCGTCAGGGGCACTGGGGAACTGGACTGCGGGTACTGGGCCCGGGGCCCCGAGGGGCTGGACCGTGGGACCCGGGTGCTGGGCCGGGGGAACAGGAGGGACCGGGGTGCTGGGCGACTGGACCACGGGCACTGAGCTTGGGGCACAGGGGGCACCGGGGCGCTGGACCCCGAGGACACGGGGGCCGAGCCGGGGATCCGCCCACCTGGGCGTCCCGAGGGCGCTCTTCGCGCCGCAGGGGTTACCTGGCCGGTGTGCGTAACCTTCTCCCCGGCCGGCGAGGTCCGCACCCCGAAGCACCGGGCGGCCCCGGGCACGCTCTGCGCCGCCGCGCCTCCCCGGCCCAGCAGCCTGAGGAAGGTCACCACCGCCGCCATCTTTCAGCCTGACCCTCGACCCCGCGCACCGACGCGCCGAGCGCCGACGCATGCGCACGGCGTCCGCAGGGACCGCTCGGCCGGGATTTACCTCGCCCGGGGAGGCGCGCACGCGCGGTGCGGTCAGGCAGGTGGCGGCCGGCTGGTGCAGCGGCGGGCGGGGGTCACCCCGGATAAGGCGGGACGCTCCGCGCAACCTTAGCATTTAGTGATGCTCGACTTATCTGGGGCAGGGCAGGGGAGGATGGAAACGGAAGATGCAGTGCTTACCTTCGCTGGTAAAGGGTAATCATGGGGAGTTACATGGTGAATGTTGTGAATGTTGGAGATGAGCCCTTGCTTAGAGGAAACTGGAAGTACGTCATGTTGGACAGAGCGCATTTCTTTGTGGTTCTGGGGTTTCTGCAGCAGAGCCCAATGAAACTGCCAGTAAAGCGCAGCCGATGGCATCCCTCATGCACGTTAGCCCCGAAAGGCCCGCTGCTCTGGAGCCCACCTGGGCAGGACGCTGACTCGCGGTCCCGGCCCTGCTTTTCTCCTGCCCGTCATGGCCTCCTCCAAACGGCCTGTGCAGAGACCCGTCGGGAGGGTCAGCTCACACGGCCAGCCCCCGATGGGCGAGAGCGGTGGGCACAGGGAGCAGTCCCAGAGCTGGGGTGGAGTCGCGCATCCCACTGCCCAGGAGCTGAGGGCACCCACAGCCTGGACTCCAGGGAGGTGTGGCGATGAGAGGCGACAGTGCCCAGAATACCTCCCGGATCGGAAAGGTGTCCACGGACGCATGCTCAGAGGCAGGCCCGAGCTCACCTGGGCAGGGGCCACAGCTTGCAGCCGGGTCAGGGGTGCGCGTGCGGTGCCAGGGCGGCGCGCAGGTGCACCCCGTGTACAGCTCACCATCGTCTGCGTGGAAAGTAGTTGTGTCCACGCAGACACAGCCTGGAAAGACATGCGTGGCGATTTTACTGTGGAATCTGGGCAGTGGGTACGTGGGTGTTCGCCATAAGTGTCTTTCAACTTTTCTCTGTGTTTGAAAGTTTTCATAATAAGATGTTGGAGGAAATAAATTTAACTGCAATCAGTTAGAACCAGGGCCTATTTCCATGCGTTCCCCTGAGCCTCGCCACATTTCTCCCAGGATGTCCACTTAATACAAACATGAGGTTTTTCTGGATTTTGTTTTGACATTGATATTTTTCAGCTTTTTTAAAAGTCCACTTGGTTGTTACTTCTTTTTCATTCAAAATACCTGCTTTTGTTCCCATTTTTCATCCCACCCCCGCCCCCCGGGAGCGCCCCCCAAACCTTAGCCGCCCGGTGGCCCACAGGGCTGGGGGAGTCCCGGGAGGAAGGCACAGGGTCCCGGGAGAGGGAGGCGGGCTGGGTATGCAGGGGACCAGGGAAGGGAAAAGCAACCAGCCGCGGAGGAACCCGGTGCCCCGCGACTCCCGCACCCACGTGGCTCCGCCTCTGCGCCCATCCCCGCGGGGACCGCCACGTGACCCTGCTGCCATCTTCCTTCCTGGCGGACACTCCGGGCGACGGCATCTCCGCCCAACTGCGCAGGCGCTGCCGAGGGCGCAGGCGCAGGGGCTGGCGAGGCGGGCTGTCGGCGGGCCGGAAGGCACTCTTTCCAGGTGGGGGTCGTGGGGTGTTCCGGGGTTCCCGAGGGGCAGGGGAGGCGGCGGGGATAACGGGCTCAGGAAGGGCGCGTTCTGGGGACCCCTGGCCTCGGCTTCCCCGGGTGGGACGCGGGCGGAGGTCATTGCGGTGGGAAGCGGCCGCATGGGTGCTGATCCCTTCTAGCGGGGCACCGTTCCGGACCTCGTGCCCTCTGCCCCGCGCCCCGCGGCCTGGCCGCCCCGGGGTCACGTGGACGCGGGCCTCGTCTGGCCCCGGCGGCCGGGTGGGGGTCTCGGCGCCGGGCGGGGACACGGTGCCGCTCGCCGCGCTCGTGCCCTCCCGTGGGGCGCGCAGATTCCCGGACCCGCGGCCTGTGTCCCGAGGGCAGGGACGCGGGGAAGGTTTCCTCGGGGGCAGGCGCCACCGGCAGCTGTGACAACTTTTCCTCTTTCTCCCTAGATCCAGCCGCGACATGGCCACCGCTCTCCTAAGGAAAGTGGTCTCCGCCGTGGGCCCCCTGCTGCACCTGGGTGGCCGCCCGCTCTCCTCGCTCGCGCCGTGCCCCCCGCGCGCCTGCCGTCAGGTCGGTGAGCCCCCCAGCCCGGCGGCCGCGCTCCTCTCCGCGCGCCCGGCACTCGGCCTGCAGCAGCCAGCCCTGGGCTTCAAGACCAAGGGCGTCCTCAAGAAGCGCTGCAAGGGCTGCTACCTGGTCAAGAGGCGCGGGCGGTGGTTCGTCTACTGCAAGACCAACCCGAAGCACAAGCAGAGACAGATGTAGCCCTCGGGCTGGGAAATCCCTGCCCGGGATACGGTGCTGCCTCATTGAAAGGAAAATAACATGTAAACATTTTGTAGCCTCTGCTGACCTTCGGGTGTTGTGGACTCTGCGGCCTGCATCTCACCTCCTTGTGGCTCAGGATCCAGCCACGCCTGAGACCCACCTGGGAACGCTTCCTTCTTAGCTCCTGCGCAACCTGTGTTTGCGCTCGGGCAGAGGACCGAACATCGGGGGGAGGGAAAGCTGGCTTTATCCCACGTCAGAATGCAGGTTCTTTAGAAGACCAACCTGTGCGTTGGCTCTTTCTCGGCCCTATCACTGCGTTCAGCCACACTCCTGCTTCCCTGTGGATTCAGACTCATGTTCTCAACATTCCCATCTCCAGGATAAGCAGGGAAGGCCGGGATAGCAGTCTTTAAGTCAAGGGAAATTTAACTTGTTAATACATATATAAAGGTATTTTGAGCATTGATTAAATATGTTTGTCATCCTGAGACTTGAGAAGTGTGTGCTCACACGTATGTCCATGGGTGCGGTGTATATGCATGTGTGAACTGTGTGCAGTGTATGCATGGGTGCAGTGTGTGTGTTTGTGCACACGTGTGTGTGCAGTGGGTATGAGCTGCTGCTGTGGACTCTGCAGACTGTGACCTGGAGCCAGTGGTATGCAGTGTCCAGGTGTCACCTGTCACGGGGTCACAACCTGATGAGTTTTTGAATCATCCTGCTCTCCTGGGGTTATCAGCCTCTGTTTGATCTAAGATAAGGGCGTGACCAAACCCCTTGCAGCTCATCTACTTCCGGATACCTGGATGGACCAGCATTTAGAGCCCTGAGATTGCAGCACAACGAAAAAAGTCGGTTTAGGTCAGAAGGCAGCAAGTTACAATCCACAGGCCAGATCCAACCTGCAACCCATTTTTGTAAATAAAGCTTTATTGGAAGACAGCCATGCCGTTCATTTATGTTTTGTTAAACCTACAGCAGCCAAAGTAGTAGCTGAGTAGTTATATCAGAGACCTTATGACCTGGAAAACCTGAAATACTTACTATTGGGGCAGTATTTGCAGGAAAAGAGTGCCAATCCCTTGTTTAGATCATTAAATAAGTTTCTTATCCTAGGATTTGACTTCACTATGACACAACCTACCAGAAACATTTCATGTTTTCTCTGTTATCCGTATAGTGAGAGAGATCTTTGTATATACTGGCCGTGAACGAAATAGAATCTGAGATTTAACTACTATTTATAAAAGCACCAAACCATGATATATTTAAATAACAAGATTAGGCACATTCTGTATACTTAGAATTGTAAAACACTTGGAGAATTCAAATAAAATCTAAATAAAACATTGAGATGAGGGCTTCCCTGGTGGCGCAGTGGTTGAGAGTCTGCCTGCGGATGCAGGGGATGTGGGTTCGTGCCCCAGTCCGGGAAGATCCCACATGCCGTGGAGCGGCAGGGCCTGTGAGCCATGGCCGCTGTGCCTGTGCGTCCGGAGCCTGTGCTCCGCAACGGGAGAGGCCACAGCAGTGAGAGGCCTGAGTACTGCCAAAAAAAAAAAAAAAAAAAAAAAAATACTGAGAATACTTTGTATTACTGTCAGTTCCATCCAAATTGGTCTACAGACTCAATGTAATCCTGATTTTTATACAATTTTGTACAAAATGCCATGGTTCTTCAAAATTTTGTATGGAAAAAGGTAAAGCAAGTAAAATAGCCAAAAGAATTTTGAAAATGAAGAAGACTTGGAGGACTCACACTCCCTGATTTACAGGCTCACCATCCATAAAACCACAGCAGTGAAGATGGTGCAGTACCTGTGAAAGTGACACACACAGCCCAACAGGACCCAGCAGAGTGCTCAGAAATGGACCCACACATACGTGCCTAAATGATTTTCGAAACAGGATTAAAGGCAATTCAGTGTAGAAGGGATAGTCTTTTTTACACATGATTCTAGAAGACTGGATTTCCATACACACAGAAGAAACTTCATACCTTTCACCTTATATAAAGTTTAACTAAAAATAGATCATAGGCCTAAATGTAAAGCCCAATACTATAAAAACATGGGAGGAGATACATGTGAATTTGGGTTATGCAAAGACATTACACCAAAAGCATGATCCATGAGAGAAAACATTGTTAGATTAGTTGTCATCAAGGTTACTATCTTCTGCTCTTCAGAAGATACTGTTAAGTAAATGAAAAGACAGGGCAAAAACTGGGAGAAAATATCTGCAAAACACATTTCTGATCAAGGAATGGATCTATAATATACAAAGAAATCTAAAATTCAATTCTAAGAGAACAACCCAATTAAAAATGGACAAAAGACTTGAAGAGATATTTCACAAAAGAAAATGTACTAATGAAAAGTAAGCACATAAAAAACATGCTCAGCACTAGATTTTAGTGAAAAGCAAATTAAAACTACAGTGAGACAGCACTCCTGCCTTTTAGAATGGTTAACAAATAGGCAAAATCAATTAATGGTGAGAATTATAGCAACTGTAACGCAGTAAAAAATAGTACAGCCATGTTGCAAACAGTTTGGCCATTTCTCATGAAGTTAAATATTCAATTATTTAGCAATCTCATTTCTGGATATTTGTCCAAGAACAACGGCAACTTATGTTCACAGTAAAACCTTTATGTGAATGTTTATAGTGGTTTTCTATATAAATAAAAAAAAACCCACAACAAACTGGAAACAGCCCACATGTCCTTCAGGCGGTAAATGGATGAACGAGCTATGTGCATCCTTACAAGGGAAAACTCAGCAGCAAAAAGAAAGAACTACTGATAGAAATGAAAACATGGATGAACCTCAAATCCATTATTCAGACTGATGGAAGCCTGGACTCAAAAAGCTACATATTTTATGACTCCAAGGGTATGACATCATGGAAAAGCCAAAATTATAGGGACAGACAATTGATCTGTTGGCAGGAGATGGGGATGGGGACAAGGGATTTACTACAAAGGGACATGAAGGAATGTTTTGGGGTGATGGAATATTCTACAATTTGATTATGGTGGTGGTTTCATGACTGTACCTGCCTATAAAACTCATAGAACTATACACTAAAAGTGAGAGTTTTACTTCAGGTAGACTGCACCTCCATAAAACTTGCAAAAAAAAAAAAATACCCAAATGGAATTTCTGGAGCAAATGGAACTCAAATAAATAAAGGCAACAACATCAAGAAACAAAAGTAAACAATGGAACTCGGTGAGCCATGGGACAATAGCCAGCATTCTAGCGTAAGTGGAATTGCAGTCCCGGGAGGGCTGAGGCAGGAAAAAAATAGTTGAAGAAATAATGACCAGAATGTTTCCGTATTTGGTGAAACCAATAAACCCGCAAATCCAAGAAGTTTAACAAACTCCAATCAGGAGAAACATAAAGAAAACTACATAATAGTACATACATCTCTATCAAATTACTAAAAATCAGATAAACAGAAAACCTCAACTGCAGAGAAAAAAAAAAAAAAAGACTCATTCCTCATAAAGAGAAAAAAAATAAAAATACTGTAACACCTGACTTCTCATCAGAGACCATGCAGGCCAGAAGACAATAAAACCTCTCCCAAGTTCTGGGGAGAACTGCCAATCTAGAAATCTATATCCACTGAAAATGTCTTTTGAAAAGGAAGGTGGGAGACAAGACTTGTTCTGATAAACTAGAGCTAGGATAATTCAGATGGAAACGCAGATCTACATAAAGAGGTGAAGACAGCCAGAAGTAGTAACTATTTAGATAAACATAAAAGATATTACCCTTCATTTAAACATCCCTTTGAAAGATAACTGTTTAAAGAAAAGTAGTAGCAACATCTTGTGGTGTTTATGACGCATGTAGTTCTGACACGTGTGACCACAATAGCACAGAGGATGAGAACCTGCTCTCCTAAGGGTCTCACTCCAATCCTGACCTGGTAAGTAGTGTTTGAAGGCAAACTGTGATGTCACAGTTTTATACTGTAAACACTAGACCAACCACTAAGAAAATAAAACAAAAAGACATATGTAGTAAGTCAATAATGGAGAAAATACAAAATATTCAATTAATTTAAAATAAGAAAAAGAGGAAAAGGAGCAATGTATTGATATGATAAAGAATAAAAAATAAGATTGTAAATTTAAACTCAACTATCAATAATCACACTAAATGGTCCAAGAACCCCAATCAAACAGAAGAGACTGTCAGATTGTATTAAAAAAGCAAGACTCGAGTATATGCTGTCTCCAAGAAATCCAGTTTAAATATGTCACAGACAGGTTAAGGGATGGAAGAAGATACATCATGCAAACAATAATCAAAAGAAAGCTGGAGTGGTTTCACTAATCTTTGTCAAAATAGACTTTTGATCACCAGCTATTACCAAGTATAATGGTAGAGGGGTTAATTAATCAAGAACAGATAACAATCCTAAATGTCTATGCATATAATAACAGAGCTTCAAAATACATAAAGCAAACATTTATAGAACTGCAAGGAAGGATAGGCAAATCCAAAATTATGGCTGGAGACATCAATACTCTTTTCTCAATAATTGATACAACAAGTAGCTTAAATAATAAAAAGCATGGAGATTTGAACAATACTATGAATCAATTTAATCTAATTGATATTTGTAAAACACTCCCCCTAAATATCAGCAGAATAAGAGGGTTTTTTTGTTTTTTTTTTTAGGTTCAGGCAGAATATGCACCAAAATTGACCATATTCTGGGTCAATGAATTTCAAAAAATGAATGTCTCAGTGGATTTCAAAAGATTGAAATTATAAAAAAATATGTTCTGATCACAATGATACTAAACTAGGGTTTAATAACAAAGATACCTGGAAAATCACACAAATAATTGGAAACAAACTAAACAGCACAATTGTAAATAACCCACAGGTCAAAGGAGGGTTAGAAAGGTAAAATAGGACTGGACAGGAATGAACACACAGCACATTGACATGTGTGGAAAGCAGTTACTTACAGGGAAACTCATAACATTTCATGCTTACATTAGAAAAGAAGAAAGGACTCAAATCAATGGTCTAATTTTCTACCTGAAGGAACTAAAAAAGAGCAAATGAAACCTGAAGTAAGCAGAAGGAAAGAAATACTAAACAACAGAAATCAAAGGGCTAAAAAAAAACCAGAATAGCAATGGGGAAAATGAACCAGGCCATAAGATAAATCTCTGGCTGGTCTGATCAAGAAAAAAGGGAGAAGACACCAAGTATCAATATCAGAAATCTTAATTGTGGTTACTGCGTACACTTGTTGAAACTCATCAAACCAGTAAATTTTATTTTATGTAAATTATGTCTTTTAAAAAAACTGATTGAGAGAAATACAAGGCTTATATCTCTCCATCCTGAGCCCAAATCCCCAGATCCAAGTCCGTGTGTTGGAGTCAGATGTCTAAGGTTAAAAACTCTGCCAGGAAGACCTAATTCGACATCTCTCCAAAGAAGACATACAGATGGCCAACAGGCACATGAGAAGATGCTCAACCTCACTAATTATCAGAGAGATGAAGATCAAAACCACAGTGAGGGACCACCTCACACCAGCCAGAATGGCCACCATCAAAAAGTCTACAAATATCAAATGCTGGAGAGGGTGTGGAGAAAGGGAACACTCCTTCACTGTTGGTGGAATGTAAACTGGTGCAGCCAGTACAGAGAACAGTATGGAGGTTCCTCAAAAAACTAAAAATAGAGCTACCATATGATCCAGCAATCCCACTCCTGGGCAGATATCTGGAGAAAACAATAATTGAAAAAGATCCATGCACCCCAGTGTTTATTGTAGCACTATTCACAATAGCCAAGACACTGAAGCAACCTAAATGTCCATCAACAGATGAATGGATAAAGAAAGTGTAGTGCATTTATACAATGGAATACCATAAAAAAAGAACGAAATAATGCCATTTTCAGCAACAGGGATGCAACTAGAGATTATCATACTAAGTGAAATAAGTCAGACAGAGAAAAACAAATATCATGTGACATCACTTATATGTGGACTCTAAAATGAATTTATCTATGAAACAGAAACAGACTGACATAGAGGACTGATTTGTGGTTGCCAAGGAGGAGAGGGGGTGGGGGAGGGGAGGACTGGGAGCTTGGGATGAGCAGATGCAAACTAGTATATATAGAATGGATAAACAACAAGGTCCTACTGTAGAGCACAGGGAACTATACTCAATATCCTGTGATAAGCCATAGTGGAAAAGAATATATATATGTATCTGAATCTCTTTGCTGTACAGTAGAAATTAACACAACATTGTAAATCGACTATACTTCAATAAAATAAATTTTCAAAATTAAAAAAATTTTAAAAACAACTCTGCTGGGAAGGAAGTGTCTGGGGACTCCTGGGTGGGAACTGTGGGCTGGGTGCACATGTGGGGCTCTTGGAAGCAGGATCGCTCTGGAGCACAGGGCTGGAGGCCCCATGGGCACAGCAGCAGGGGGACAATCTAGACACGTAACCCTGGAACAGACCCAGCACCCCTCCCGCGGCACGCTGTGCCCCCTGACGTCCCCTGATGGGCACACCCGTGCTGGACAGTCCACCCCAGGGCTGGACCGTGGAGCCCACACAGTCCCTTTCCCTCCTGGGGGTTTGGTCCAAAGCCGCAGGAGGCCAGAACATGGGAGTTAATGCCCCAAACCTCAACCCATGTGAAGGGAAGCAGTGGGTGGACACCCTGTTCCCTGTCCTTTGGGGGAAAGCTTGTGGTGCATCCTACCTGGTGTTCTCCAGGGCCCCTGTGGAGGTGAGCCCTAGGCAACCCGGCTCTTAAAACTGAACCTCCCCAGTGATGATAGATGTGAGCACAGGATGGACACCCCACACCATTCGTCGTCAGGTGAGATAGCCCAGCCTCTCCACCGGGATGTCTAGAATTGAAAAATCAGGTAATTCCAAGTTTTGACAAGTGCAATAACCCACCTCTAGGGGATTTTCCCACCCCTCTCTCACCCCCTTTCCCTCACTTCTGCTTGACGGAATCACATCTCAGATACATTCTGCACCCCCTTCCCTGACTCAGGCTCCACTTTGGGGGGAACCCAAACTGAGGCACTTATCTACTGATCCCTCTGGAGGGAAAGCCACCAAAGTTCCAGGGGGAGCGTTTGTGGAACTTGGCAAGTGGCTTCAGCATTTGTTCGGAAGATGAAATGTAAGCAGACAGTCAAGCAACCTCTTTATACCTGAAACTGGACGGGGGTCCCCTACCAGGTATGAAAGCACATTGTAAAGGGTGATCATTAAACAGTGTGAGGAAATAGACAGAGACCGGAAGGACTCTCTATCTAAATGATCGCGTACAGCGGGGTGAGCGCAGCATTTCAAGTCGACGCAGGAGACATAAAACACGCGGCAGACGGTGTTGGGGGGAGTCAGAGTTACGACCACACAGCAAAGGCTGCAGTAAATTTCATATGTGTCCAAAAAATAAGCAAAAATCACCATACAAATTATGAGAAGAATTACTGAAAAGTATGTGCATGACATTGGGGCGCGAAGACCCGCTCTTAAGCAAGACATGGACTCCAGGGGTCAGAAAGGAAGATGCAGGACAGGCTTACTCAGCAGGTAAACTCCACACCTGTGCCAGGAGGACGCCAGCCCCGGGTGCTCTGTGGTGTGCTGGGAACAGCTGTGTTTTTCTCCTATGCAGCTTCCCCAACACCCCTCACAGGCTCTGCCTGCTCCGTAACATCTGGAAACTGATGGCTTCATCATTAAGACGTGCATCAGCACTGCGCTCTGATGGAAAGAGCATCAGATCCCCCCAGGCTGGCTCGGGCCTCGCCTCCTTCCTGTCATGGAGAGGATACCCCGACGCCCGACTCTCAGTCCCCAGATGAAGCCGGCACCAGACCTGAGGTCCCAAGTCCAGGGCACGTGGTCCCACACCTCCAAGGGCTCCCTCCACACTGGGTTCACAGTCCTGCCCATCCTGTTGCCTCCCTTCCGAGAAGTACTGCCTGGGGGTCCAGGGTCCTCTCACTCAGACAGCCCAGAGCCAGGGCCAAGGTCAGCGTCCATAACCTCCTCAGAAGGTGTGGACACGTTCCTCTCACGGCCCTCAGCTTGGGACCTCAGCCAACTCCCCAGGGCAAGGGGAGACTGTCACCACATCCTACAGAACAAGACAGACCAGGGGACCCGTGGGAGGATGGCCCACACATAACTGGGTGAAGATCTCAGGTACAAAAAAGGCATAGCAAACCCTGAAGAAAGGTCAAACAGGCTGACAAAAATGGGCAAAAGACGTGAACAGGCAGTGTCCAAGCAAACGCGTGGAGCTATGTTTGATCTCACTAGTAATCGGGAAGTGAGAATAAATTAAAAGTGAAGTGCGTGTTTGCGCATCAGATTCGCAAATGTTATCCGGGTGGAACACTGCCTGCGAACAGAAATTTCCATAAACTGTGGGTAGCTGAGCCTCCAGACTCTTACACGTAAAATATGTGTTCTTCCTGACCCGCTCTGGGTGTCCTCTCAGCGAAATACTCGCACGCAGAGAGCAGCCTGTAAGGCTGCTCTCAGCAGCAGCGTTTGCCATGGCAAAAGACTGGAAATGAGTCAAACGCTCATTTCCGGGGAGTGGATGGTTAAATCAAGATGACACGATCCCAGGAGGGTGGGGCATGTAGCCCTTGGATAAACGACAGACCTCTCTGAGCTGTGACGGTCGCCAGCCCAGACACATTTCTAAGTATTAAATATAAAAAGAAAATTGGACCTCAGTGCACAGAGCATGTTTTTGTTTATGTAAAAATTAAACTCTTGTAAATCTAACCACATGTTTCTTCCAAGTAAAAATATTTAGGTAACACTGTAAGAAAAGTTCCGGGGCAACCCACACCAACACAGCAATTATTTGTAGTTCTAGATGGGAGAGTGGGATGGGGTGGGAACGAAATGAAAGCTTTACTGTTTTGGTGTCTTTTTTTTTAAGGAGTTAGGTTCACATCTTGCTCTGGTAATTGATATCTAGGTGGAAACCATAAAAATGTGTGAACAATCTGCTCACTGAAAAGAATTTGAGCCTCGTAAGAGCGGGAAAGGAAAAGTGACCCTCAGCCCCTGCAGGCCCCTCTGGTCCCCTGCCCCTCCCGTGGGGCAGAGCCGCCCACCCCGTGGGCTCCATCTGGTCAGGGTCCAGGTGCGTGTGAGGGCCAGAGTCGGAGCCTCCAGGTCTTGGAGAAGAGGACCTAGCGGGGGCCCAGCTCTCCACAAGCAGCTTCCTTCCCCTTAGCCCTCCCAGCCAGGACCCGCTCACTTTCTGGGCTTAATGTGACTTTAGATGAGACACTGCGTAGAGCCGACCCAAGGCTTCAGGCACCTGCCTGCATCCGAGGCTGTTTCCATCCTCCTCTCTCCCTGGGGGTCTGCGGGGTCCCCAGACCATGAGCCACGGAATCCACTAGATACTGGAACCCAGTATAACCCATTTTTGAGCATTTGTTTCTTTCTTTTATTGAGGGATATTTGACATATAACATTATATACGTTTCAGGTGGACAGCATCAAGATTCAATATTTGTATATATTGCAAAATTCTCACCACAATAATTCTAGTTAATGTCTGTCGCCACACGTAGTTACAGAGGTTTTTTTTCTTCTGAGAACTTCTAAGATGTACTCTTTAGCACTTTCAATTATGCAGTACAATATTGTTAACTTGGTCGCCATTATAGGCCCAGCACTTATTTCTTTTATAATTGGAAGTTTGTACCTTTTCTTTTGACCCCCCCTTTACCCATTTCCTCCACCCCACCCCCACCTCTGGCCTCCACCTATTTATTCTCTGTATCTATGGGTTTGGGGTGTTTTTTCCCTAGATTCCATGTATGAGAGAGATCATAGAGTATTTGCATTTTTCTATCTAACTTATCTCAGCATAAAGTCCTCAAGGTCCATTTCTTCTGTGGCAAAGGGCCAGATTCCTGCTCTTTTATGGCTGAGTAATATTCCATTGTGTGGGTACATAAATTAGGTATATAATGTACATTTTGTAATTTCTTTCTCCAGTCATCTATTGATGGACACTTAGGTTGCTTCCATATCTTGGCTCTTGTGAATAATGCTGCCTGGAGGTACAGATATTTTTTCAAGTTCGTTTTGTTTGTTTTCTTTGGATAAACACCCAGAAAAGGAAATGCTGGATCACATGGTAGTTCTATTTTTAGTTTTTCGAGGACCCTCTTTTCCCCTACTGCCCTTCCTTAATCTTAAAACATGAAGTGGACAAGACAGCTGTCTCTTGCTTGTCCTAGCCAGAGGTGGGCAGCCCCACCACTGCCTGCTCTTGTCAATAAAGTTTTACTGGGACACAGCCACGCTCATCCAGTGGTGCATCCTGGTGGGTCATCTCACCTGCAGCGGCAGAGCTGAGCAGTTCTGGGAGACCCTGCAATATTTGCTCTCTGGCCCTTTACAGAAGACTCTTGCCGACACTGTTCTGGAACATTCTCTACGGCAAGCGCAGCCCCTGACCGTCAGAGCCCATGTCATGTGTGAGTGGCTGTGACGGTCAGTCAGCTGAACAAGCAGCAGTCGGAGGGCCTGGGGTTTTCATTTCTCTCTAAAGACTTGTGTGCACTTAATCACACAAACAGTCAAAGAGTGTAAATAAACAAATCAAAGGTTAGAGGAGCTGCCATGGTTTCTGCCTACCCACCCCGTACGCTATTTCCTCTGCCCGACTAAACACGTACGTATTTTTGAACCAAATCACACAACAGGTGTGCAGTTCTGAAATCGTCCTCCAGTCCTCCCAAGGAGGAGGACCCCATCCTTCCTTCCTGTGTTTGAATTTTGGTGGCAGTTGCAAAATTTAAATCTTGAAGCGAAATGGTATTTCCCTGAACTTAAAACATAGAGCCTTAAGAGCTCATCGGGTCAGTTTCCTCATCGTGATAAAATAATTTATTCTCCAGGAAGAACGAGAAAAAGACATCCGGACTGTATTTTAAGAGTAGAAGCCTTCCTCTGATACAGCAGCTCTCTGTGGCTGTTCTTCCCAGTGGCTGGGTGCGCAGGAATCAAACTGCATTTTATTCCTGTGCCTGTGTGCCGACCAGCTTTACAAAGCGCCCTCCCTTGTTCACTCCAAATGGGCACAAATTTAAGATGGAAAGTAAACAAGAAATTAACTTATTTCATTAGTTGTTTTTCAAGTGATTTTCTTCACTAGAGGCCAAGGCTATTCAGGGGGGATAAAGCAGGCATGTTATTTCCCCAGAGCTGCTGTAACAAATTAATCAGACTTGGTGGCTTCAAGCAACAGAAATGCGTTCTCCCACCCTAATCCAGGGCGGTCTCATCTCAACATCCTTAACTTAATCACATGTGCAAAGACCCTATTTCCAATAAGGTCCCATTCTCAGGTTTTGAGTAGACATGAACTTGGGGGCAGGTGCTGTTATATCTACTACAAGTGGAATCAAATACTTTTTAAAACAATTTTCATTTACATTATTGTTAATAGATGACGTATTCAAATTGTTCAGAGTGCAGAATATGCCCGAGGATGCACTGCTGGTCTTTGTCTCGAACCCCAGACCCGGGTTCTCTCCCTGGAAGAAAACACAATCATCCTTTGGTTAAGTCCCGAGAATCTACAAGCAGATCCCTCCCGTGCCTGCCCCGTTCTGGGCAGCAACCTAAACTTGAGGACATCTGGACAGTGGCTCGTGTCAGCAACCATGGGGCATCCTCCTTCTGTCCCCAGGTGATTTCTTCAACAAGTTGACATAGGATATTGTAAGTGCTATTTTTGATTTAGGGCAATTTTCTGCATCTGTATGAATTTTTTCTTTTTCCTTTTTTGATTTACAAGGCATTTAGTCCTATTTTGTAATTGGTGGTTGTGATTTACAGTGAGAGGTCAGCTGTTTTTTTCTCCAGGTTCCTACTTGCCATTTTCCTGTTTTAAAAAGCACAGAAAAAAACGGAGAAATTTACAGAACAAAGAGAGCTGTTCTGCATTTCATGAGAGATTGACTGTAGCCCTGTGGTACTTACTCAGAAACAGAGCTGTTCAGAAGCCAGCCCTGGCGAGCCTCCGGGAGGGACCCAGCCGAGCAGCTCCCATGTAGGAGGGGCTCAGACAGATTCCTCATCTGGCTGGCATCATGAAAGATTCATTGTCTTCGCCTCAGAAAGTGATGCATGTTTTTCCTTACACAGTGATGATACTATACTAAACATAATATGAATTACTGTGTAGAAATCCTAGCAGTTCATCTGCCATCTTTCAGGAAGTCCAGAGTGTGGCTTTCTCCTAAGGTTTCTCTCTAAAAGTGCAACTATTCTTTCAGTGGTTAATAATATGTAATCACCTATTCTAAAAAGAAGCCACAGTTTTTCACTTATAACTTTTATGGGTTTAATTACCTAGCTTGTTGTTTGAGATACCAAGGAGTCTTCTCTTGTAAGTGAATCAGACTTTGTGATTCATCATTTATTTATCCATTTATTTTGCTTCACGTACTGTGCTAGATGCTTAGTAAGTGTATGGATTCATTCATTGAAGTAGTCCTGCCTGATCACCTGATGATATGCAGTCAGCTGTATATTATGTCCAGTGCAAGAGATAAGGGCTGGGAAGAGCCGTGGTTTAAAAAAAATACACAGTATTTTGCCTACGTACATTGAGGAAGGCCATCAGAAGGCACGGTGGGCTGTTATGGCAGCTCTCCGTGTTTGAGTTTCCCTGTCTCTTTCTGTCCTCTCATCGCGCGTAATTCTTGGCGCTTGATTTCCTTTCTAATGGCAACCTCGTGGCACAATATGGTGGCTGGAGCTCCAGCTATTATGTCCAACATTCCAGGCAGTCAGACAGGAAAGGGATGGAGCACAAACCGAACACCAGCTTCCCCTTGTCCTTGTCCCTCTCATCCTTTTAAGCAGCTCTTCCCAATTCACCCCGCAAATTTTGCCTGCTTGCCAGAGGCTGCCCCTAGATGCAAAGGAGGAGGAGAAATACTGCCTTTCAGCTGTGCACGGGACTCTGCTGCTCACACAGAAGGAGAGAACGGAAACAGATGCCCAGCTCGCAGTCACTCTCAACACATCTTCATTGAGAAACTTCCATGCATCCCCGAGCCATGGGACCCTCCGTGAGGATAAGGCTTCATCCCTCTCCAGGAACTTTCCGTGAAACTTGCTGATTAAGAATTGCAATTCGGGCTTCCCTGGTGGCGCCGTGGTTGAGAGTCCGCCTGCCAAGGCAGGGGACGCGGGTTCGCGCCCCGGTCCGGGAAGATCCCACGTGCTGCGGCCCGTGAGCCGTGGCCGCTGAGCCTGCGCGTCCGGAGCCTGTGCTCCGCGACGGGAGAGGCCACAACAGTGAGAGGCCCGCGTACCGCAAAAAAAAAAAAATAGAATTGCAATTTGTAAGATTCCAATAATAATTCTTAGTTTGATATTCTAATACTTTTCATTGGAAGGGTTTTATTTGGCTTTTCGTTTCTCGGTACTTTCAGAATTTGATTTGGATCCTTTACTGTTGTGAAGTGCAGATTTTGAAGTTGGCTTTACTGTAGTTGGTGAAGTTACTGAGTGTGCGTGGGGGTGTTGGTCTCCTGCCCAAGCAGGCTTTTTCTTTTTCTCTTTTCCCCATTTGAGGCCTGGTTTAGCTCCACTGAGAAATCAGAACTTGTCGTCACTACCCAATGCTGATGGCACAACCCCAGCCTGGAGACATCGTTATAAACCAGGGAAGGGGGGGTGGCTGAGCATCATTTTCTTTCTCCCAAGTCTCAGCTACTGGAAACATCTGCCCATCTAAGAAAAAAACGACCTTTCTTAAGTCCCAGATTTGCGCAGCTCTGAAGTGAGGGGATCAGGGCCTCCGGGAGGCTGGATCTGTTCTCCGCCCCCCCACACACACACGCACGCACACACACGCACGCGCACACACACACACACACACGCACGCAGACACACAAACATGCACACAAACACGCACACGCGCGCACACACACACGCACGCAGACACACAAACATGGACACAAACACACACACGCACGCGCACACACACAAACACGCACACGCACGCACGCGTGCGCACACAAACACGCACCGCGCACACACAAGCACACACGCACACGCGTGCACACACAAACACACGCGCACACGCGCGCACACACACAAACACGCACGCGCACGCACACGCGCACACGCGCACACACCCCCCCTCCTCCCTCACCCTCAGCTCTGCCTCTCCCTCTCCCCGCTGCAGCGCCTGACGTTCTTCTGTATCTACACATGTAGTACATTTTATTTTCGGCCACAGTTCTCCAGATTCCTCTCTTCTCCACGAGGACTCTAACCTGTTCTTTGCTCAAGTTACTGCGGGCAGCTCTCCCGTGAGCTGGGGCCTGAATCGGAAGGAGTTAACACGACCCCTCGGGGGGGGGCTGGAGCCCCCTCAACTGCGTTAGCAGCTGAGGAGACCCTGCCAGCAGGGCGTGGGGGGAGGTTCCAGGTAGAGAGTAACAGAGGGTGGGAGACAGCGCAGGGACTCCCAAAGGAGAGAAGCATCCCCGTGAGGCAGGGAGAGTGGCTGGAGGCCGGGGGCAGAGCTGGGGCAGAGCTGGGGCTGGCGCTTGGGGCGGATGGCGCCTGCAGCTCCTGGCGGGGGCTGGACCGGAGGGTGACCCGAGAGGTCCTGCGGTCACCCAGCTGAGAGACAGCAGGGCTCTACCCAGGCCCCGGGCCGGGCTGGGGAGGAGGCGTCAGTATGGAGAATGCAGGACCAGCCCGCAAACGCGGGGGGAGGCGCGGGAGCACGCAGGACCAGGCAGGGGCGACAGGGTGATGGCCCCCAGCGTCAGGAGGGGAAGCATGTGTGACCAGCCATCCGCTCCTCAGACTGCCCCCAAGTTCAGTAGATCCTGTGAGAGGCATTTTTACTCACAAAGACGGCTCGAGTGGCCGTGAGCCGGTGGCCAAAGACAAAGGCAGGGACTTTGGGGCCTCGGGGAGGAGCCCCGGCGCAGAGAGCTGTGCTCCCGGAGTGACATTTGCACCGTGAGCTGCAGAACATCAGTCCAAACACATACCCGCGTCAGGACGCGGCGTCAACAACCCAGGGAACATAAGATCTCTGCTGCCCGAGGGGACGCTTGCTTAACAGGTGGAATCTCTGAACCACCCTTAAGAGAGAGACAGGGAGAACTTGGGGCGACACCTGCCTCTGAGCCGGTCTCCCCACCGCAGGTAAGCCAGGGTGAGTCTCCGGTCACCCGAGGACACACTGGCCTGAGCCACCCGCTCAGCGGCCGTCGGGTCCCGCGGCATCTGAAGTCTGAGACGGGTCCTGCCCCGGGATCCCGTCCGTCCTCACCGCCAACTCCTCCTGCCTGACCGCATCCTCGGTCACCTGGACGACCTGCACCTCCCGCTGTCGTCTGCCTGTGGCCGTCTCAGGAAAGACCTCTGGGTCCTCAGGGTTCTCCCCATTCCCATGAGTGCGGTCACACTCTGACCTGCAGGTCAGCCGTCCGGCCAGGCCACCAGGTGGATGGTCCTGCTCGGGTGGCACAGGCCGGGGAGGGGGCATCCCCCGGGAGCCACTAGGGAGGCACGTGTGGCCTTGCTCTCCCTCCTGCCTGGCCACAGTCTTGGACCGTTTGGGGACTGGGACCTTTGCCTGTACCACACATTTGTGTGGTTTCTTGCATATTCTCAATAGTAAATCTAATTTTTCTGTAAACGAATTCCATTCCAGGTGCCAGAAACTGGAATCTGAGCCCACGGTGGCAGGTGGCTGCCTGTGAGGTCTAAGAGCCGACGCCCTGCTGCCTACCCTAGGTGGGGCCCGTTTGTGCCCCGGATGCCATCAGTGCCCAGGCTGACACACAGCAGCTCCCCAGCCCCAGTGGTTGGGGACTTCAGCCCCCTGACCCGGGCTGCCTCCACCCTCCACATCCTGCCCTCACTCACCACTTCCTGACCCTCCTCCAGCCACCGGGAACATCTGATGCCCTCGGAGCTGAGCCGTTGGAGACGAGCCCCAGGGTAGGGTGGATGCTGTCCGGCGCCACACACTCGGGTGCCTGGCACCTGCCCCTGCAGGGAATGGCCCGGTCCCACCACCTCTGGTCATACCCCTGCTTCCATGAGGAGCAGGTGTAGACCCGCAAACCCAGGAAGCCCGCCCGTCCCCAGTCACCACCTCCTCCGGGCCCTGCGGGACTTCCAGATGCGGCTCTGGCTCCGGGCTGGGCCGTGCACGCCTCCCTCGCTCCGTCCCAGGCCGGCGGGTTGCACCCTCAGCGTTCATGCTCCTGGGGCATGACCCGTCTCCCTGCTCGTGGCTGCCCAGCGGCTCCGCACCCGAGCATGTGGGGCTCCGCCCAATGTTCTTGGGGGTCTGCACGAGGTGATGCTTCCCCGGCGCCAGGGCGGGGATGCAGCTCTTCCAGGACAGGGATGGGGAGGCCATTGGAAAGACAGGGAGTCGGGGAAGTGGTAGGGGTACTAGGGGCACAGTCTTCTTTGGGTGGGAGTTTGGTTAATGACTCCGCTAGCTAATACAGTGTGTTGTATGTGTGGTTTTAACACAGGAAACAGCTGGCCAGCCTGAAGGAGGCGTGAGGCCCCAGGCACGCCCCTTGGCCCAGAAAGCGAGGAAATGTCTCCTTCAATTTTGCCCCCAGGACCCCCCTGCCTCCCCGGGGACCGGGAAATCCAAGCTGTGGGTTTGCCAAAAGCTTCGGTGGGGCAGGTGAGGGGACCTTGCTGGTGTCAAGTCCCCAGGCTGATGCTGGCCTGCGAGGACCCACGTCGTGGGGATGGAGGATGGTCTGCCCTCCACGTGGCAGCCATGGCTGTGCACCAGGTTGCCGGGCCATGTCCTCCGGGGCCTCCCTGGGGCAGCAGGGGCTGCCCTTGGGGTCAGGTGAAGGCCAAGCCCAGTCCCCCCCAGGGGCCCAGTGTGACCCCAAAAGGAGCCACTGCCTGGACACACCCGGCTCACAGCAGGCAGCGGCCGAGGTGCCCTCCCGGTCCGGGGCCTGGCCGGCTTTTCTTTACCACCAGCACTGAGACCCATCTCACCTGGAAATCCAGAGTGGACGGTGACATGATGCTTAGGAGACCCCTGAGCCGAGTTCCCTGCCTGAAACCACGGCCCCCAGGTTGAACGGACGTGGTGAGACCGGGACTGAGCACAGCCACTTGGTCGTGGGACCCAGAGAATGGCCAGGCCCCCACACTCCTCTCACTGCATCCTCAGTGATGACGATGGCTAAGAAACGCTCCCCATCTCCTCTGCCGCCACAGAAAGCTCCCGAAGTGCATCCACGGAATGATGTGTGGTTTAAGTGGTGTGGCTGCCCACCCCCGGCCTGCCAGGAGGCACTCGCTGCAAACAGGCCCTGGGAGCAGCGGGAAGGCTGCCCGTGGGATGCGGATGCCCACCTGTTCTACCCGGAGACACCTGCCAGGAACATGGGTCCTGATTTTGGAGGAGCTGATCTTACGCTCTTGTTTCTCTGACTTAATTCCTGGTAAACAACACACGGCTGTTTTGAGTTTCTGACCCTGTCTTGTGCTTTTTCCCTCCGCTCTGGGGTCGCTTAGTGATGTCCAGGACACGCCCATGTAGTGGTCCCAGAGCCACCGGGGTCAGGACCAGAGGCACCCGCAGCCCTGCCTGGAGCAAGGTGTGCGCGCTGCTGGGGCTTCGTCTTGGTTTCGTGGGGAAAAGTGTTTGCGATCCTGCAGAGCGAGATTTTGAGGAAAGTTGTCTGGGAATGGGTGAAGGACAGGCACTGCTGTCGACAGCACTGTTGTCCCTGCCTGTGTTACAGCTGCGGTTTAGCAAGTGCCTGTGGTTTGCCCGGTGTGTTACCTATGTTACTGCCACTTGATAGTGAGTGAATGGCATCTGGGAGAAATTAAGTGGACAGGCCTCCCCCTGCAGTGTTTTCTCAGGTCCCAGCAACATCCTCCGCAGAGAGCTCCCAGCGCCCACGTGTGTGGGGCGCGGCCCCGGCCAAGCCCGAGTAGGCAGGGAGGCTGTGTGCCTGGCTGGGACAGGCAGAGCCACCTCCTTCCCAGTCAAATCGGGCACTGGGCTGGTGAGAGAGCCAGCCTCCCGGGAGGCTGCCAGGCACAGCCAGTCACCTGCACGGGAGCCAGGAGCCGGGCCGCGGAGCACGGGAAGCAGGGCCACACAGAGATGCCCAGACGGCCGAGGGGCGCGCTGCCTGGGCCTGGGCCTGGCCCTCCCACCCCACCCGCAGACCTTCCTGCGGAGAGAATGTGGGACACTCGTGGCCGGCATGTTGCCAGTGGGGAGGCCCAGGAGGGCAGGGGACCTCGAGGGACAGCAGGGTGGGCTGCTGGCTCTCAGGGTCTTTGTGAAAGGGAAAAGCTTCCAGCTGCCTGGCCGTGGGGAAAGCATTCCAGTCAATGCCCTAAGCCTGCGTCCTGAGTCACAGTAAAGGCCGAAGCTTTGCTGTATTCCCACGTGGGAATAAACTCTGTGGGCTGACAGAGAACATGGAGTGTCAGCAGTTGGAGGCGAGCCGCATGGGTGTCGTGGACGCAGGGCACCTGTCAGTGGGCTGTCCGGACACCTGCCTGGGGCACCCCCATGTGTCAGGTGGCAGCCTGGATGCTTGTAGAGTCACCCTGGGGGTGGGATGCTGTCGAGGTCAGCACAGAGCAGAAAAAGTAGAAGCAGTTTCTGGTCTGGGGCTTCGGGGGGCTTTCGACGGGGCAGTGAGAGAGGGAAGCCTGACATCTCAGCGTGACACGAGCCAGAGCATGTTCATGGGGGGAAGGGTGGTCTGGTTGTGCGGATGGGGAGACGTTTGTCCCACCCGTTCCCGAAATGGCCCTTGGTGACCGAGGTGCCACACAGAGCAGCCTGTGCTGAGGCAAAGACGGGACAGGTGCCTGGTGACTGGGAGAGGCTAGGGCTTACCCTCCGGCCCCCGCAAGACGGACACTGGGTGCGGGTAGCTGGCCAGGAGCCAGGGGTTCCAAGGAGCTTTGTGGCAGAGGTCCTACTTAGATTCTGTAGTCTCTGGGGGACTAGGAGGCTTTCTGAGTCAGGGGTCATGACCAGGCTGCTCTCTGGGGAGACCCTCAGCCAGCTCTGCAGCAGCAGCCAGTGCCCATGGTGACTGCCTAACGGCCCAGCACAGAGGCTGCTAAGGCAGTCGGCACATCGAGGCAGTCGGGCAAAAGGAGCCCAGCTGTGGGGCAGACACTAGTCCAGATGCAGAAGCACAGGCCCCTGTGGATGTGATGAGCGCATAAACCACGGCCTCTGGGTTCCGTGGGTCCCCCTCTTGATGTGGGCGGGCCTCACCCAGTTGGGGGAAGGCCTTAGGAGCAAAGACAGCTTCCCCTGAGGAGGAGGAATTCAGCCCAAGCCTGGGACACTGACGCCCTGCATGAGTCCCCAGACTGCAGGTGTCAGACTCAGCGGCGACATCACATCTTCCCTCAGGTTCCCACAAGCCGGCCGCCAAGTCTCAAGGGCCAATTCCTTAAAACATATGCTGTTTGCTCTGTGTCTCTGGAGAGCCTTGTCTAGTCCATTCGAGCTGCTGTAACAGAGAACCACAGGTGGGGTGGCTTGTGAACAGTAGACACTTATTTCTCCACGTCCAGGAGGCCCAAGGTCAGGGTGCAGCCACGTGTGCTTTTGGCCAGAGCATCTTCCAAGCTCGCAGAGGGCGACCCGGCTTCGGCAGGCTTCTCTTGGGCACTTGCCCTGGGAGCCTTCAGTGGCCATGCAGGAAGTTCAGCGACCCCAGGGCCACCAGGTGAACAGGCCATTTAGGGGGAGATAGGCGAGGAGCCCAGGTGTCGATCTCTCCAGCCAGGAGCCTGTGTGAGATGAAGGGGCTTTGAGGTGACCCTGCCACAACTGCATCTGATAGCCACTGCGGGGGAGACCCCAACGAGCTGAGGAAACAGCCCCAGAGGCGTGAACCACGTGAGAGCAAAGAGCGTGGACATCGTCACTGTAGGCACAACACTGCCGGGCCCAATACCTGTGGCCCCCAAACCCCACCTGGAAGCCCTGGCCCTAGTGTGGCCGCATTGGATGTGGGGCTCTGGGTGATTAGGTTTAGATGAGGTGATATGGGTGGGGCCCTGGTTCCATGTGATTAGTGCCCTGATCTGCGGAGACCCAGAGAGCTCGTTCTCTGCCATGTGAGGACACAGTGGGAGGGCGGCCTCTGCGAGTCTGGGAAGAGCTCCCTCCAGAGACTGAGTCCACTGGCGCCTTGGTCTCAGATGGCTAGCCTCCAGGACTGTGAGAAATAAACACCTGTTGTTTAAGCCACCCGTCTGAGGTGTTGTTAGGGCTGCCTGAGCTAGAAGCACATACAGGTGTGTGTGTGAGTCATCCACATAAACTCCGTAGGCCCCTGGGTGCTGCTTGCAGGCCGTTTCCCATCCGATTCTGCTCCGAGCCTCTTGCCGCCTCTGCACACAGACCGGCTGCTGGAAGGTCAGCCAGTGGATCCATCTTCATTCACTCGGGGGTGTGGAAGCCCCCAAGCCCTGCTCTGCACATGCCCCCGGTGCACACGGAGAGGTGGGACCACTTGCCTGCCGAGCTTTTTCCTCCCTCTGTCCAGGCTTGCTCCGGGCCGGCCTGGGCCTCAGGCAGAGGTTTCAGAGAGGACATTCTTTCAGGTTTGTTAAGGAATCCACACGGGGTTTAAGGCAAAAATTCTCCTCTTCCTCCTTGGAACACAGTAACAAAGTGGATTTGGAGATATTCACCCAGAGCGTGGAGACGGCTAATTTAGTCATAGGGGGAAGTTCAGCATCCGAGAAAACTCCTGATGGGTTTTTATTTCCTCCCTTTTTAAATTTCCTGTGGAAGGTTCGTCGTGTGCTTTTGCAGACAAGATTTAGCCAGACTCCCCAATCTCACTCTCTTTTCTAATAAACCAGTGAAAAGTAGAATTTATTTACATAATGCAATGATCCGTGAAGGTTACCATAACACCGAGGGAACGTATTAACCGCTTGAGTGGAATTCATTAGAAATTAACTACCACTTAAATTAATTTTCCCACAGTCACAGGCCGTAATGGCGGGTAAGGGACCGTCCATCAGCGGTGCTGACAGGGAACCTGCCACCGCTGTTATTTATAGGTGGGAGCCGGCCAGGGAAGCAAGCTCCCTGGGCCACACTCCAAGCTTCCAGGCTCAGAGAAGGCTCTGCAAAGGCCCTGGAGCCCCCTTGTTAATAAGGAATGTGGCCTTGCTAACCCCACACTTTCCAGCAATGGACCAGGGCTGACACGAAGTGACTCTGGTCCTCGTGGCCTGCAAACCGAGAGATGACCCTGCTGGCAAAGCCTTGTTGTGAAGCGTGACCTCACAAGCAGAGCTGGGGATGGGCATGGCAGCCTCTCCCGGGGACCGTTAGGAGCACCGGGTGCAGAGCCCAGGGTCAGATGCACGCTCAGGACCGCCCCACAGGGACTTCCAGGGACAAGGCCACCCCACAGGGCAGGGCCAGCCTTTGATGAGGGACCCACTGGGTCTCCTTTAGAAGGGTAGCACGTGTGTACTCGTACATGTGTGGTGTTCCTGTGTGTGGTGTGTTTGCGTGTGGGGGTGGGGTGAGTGCATAGGCATGATGTCTGCATGCCCTGTGTGGGGTCTGCACATGTGTGTGGTGTGTGCGCACATGTGGGTGTGCATTGTGTGATATGTGTGTGGTGTGTGCGTGTGCACATGTATGGTGCTTGCTTGCATGCATGTGGTATGAGCACATGTGTGTGCTTGTGTGCACGTGTCTGTGCATGTGGTATATGCGTGCAAGTACATGTGTATATGTGTGCGTTGCCAATCTGAATTGCAAAGCCGAGGGAAGCCACTTTGCCCGGGGATGCAGATTTTAGGGTGTTGAGGGGAGGTGAGCAGCCGGGATACAGCACTGAGGATCCTGCAGGCTTGTCCAAGGGATCACTGTCAATATTGGGTCCTAGTTGGGCTGCCTGTGGTGTCCCCTGGGCGCATTCCCGAGACAAGGGTCTGACGCCCCATTTGGACAGAGCTGGGTGTGGTTCTCCTGGGAATGAGGCCAGAGCACCTGTCCTGTCCCCTCCAGGCCAGGAAGATGAGTGGTGGTCAGGCCGCAGCCTAGATGGGGAAGGGGCCACAGAACCCCCTCCTGGCTGGACCCATTGTCATGCTGCGTGAGTGCATGTGTGTAAATAAATGTGCAAGAGTGTGTGAGAGAGAAAGAGGGAGAGGGAGAGGGGCAGGGAGGGAGGAGACACATCCCTGTGGGCACCAGTGTGGCCCCGTGCATGCGGGACATCCAGGGATACTTGGTGGGGGTGGAATAGGGGTCAGTTGAAAGGCCTGGGGAGGAAGGGGGATGCTGAGGGCTAGAATGTTCTCACGGGAAATCCCCGAGCTGCATTTCCCGAGTCCTTGTGACTCACACTCCAGGCAAGTACAGCCCGAACCACCAGCCCCACCGCGGAGAGCCCAGGGAAGCGGCAGGGCCTGCACTCAGGAGGCAGAGGGCAGGGAGGGGGGCTTGGCCCGGGCCCCCAGCCCCTGAAGCCCCCCTGGGCCTGGTGTATGCAGTGGGGGCTCCCCCGTGACGGGGTCCTGGGTACCCGTCTGTGCACCGTGAGCTGGACCCTGGTCACTGTCCCCTCCCAGACTGGGCTGGGGGCCAGGGAGGAAGCCCACCTGCGGACACCCCAGCAATGACCATGGAGGGATTCTGGGCTTAAGGGCTGGATCTCGGCCCCAGGGCAGGCGAGCGGAGACGTGGTCCTCAGGAAAAGAGAGGGACCCCCAGGTGCTCGCTGGGGCAACAGCTCCGCACCCACCTAAGCACCCCGCCCCGCCGCCACCCCGGGGCTGCCCCAGCTTCTTCTGCAAAGTGCAGGTATGGGCGTGGCTCGAAGCCAGAACTGCCATGTGGACAGTTCCAAAGGCTGATTTGCAGAGGAGACACCCAGGGTCGGGAGGGGCCCACACACAGGTGAGGTGCCTCTGGGCCTTGGGAAGGGGAGCTGGCAGAGATGGGGCAGGAGCCAGGGGAGGGTGCCCGCAGGGGCCCCTGTGCAGATGCTGCAGAGCCCAGAGCCAGGCCTTGTCGCCCCTAAATTTACGTGTAGTGTTTGCCTCCTCTGCTCACTTTCTGGGGGTGGGGGGGGGGCGGTGTTTGTAGCTTTCACCACATCTGCAGAAGGGGACAGTTTCAGGTTCCCCGGCCCTAGGGCGACCCCCGCTCCAATCATGCCTTTTGCTTCTCGGGATCTGAGAGTGCGCCATCGGGGGTCACTCGCCGGTTCAGGCAACTCACTGTTTGCTGCTTCTGGCCTCTCCCTCGGGCCCCCGAGCACCCAGGCCCCATCCTCTGCTGGCAGCATCAGATTCCGTGTGGTTGTGATTAGCCTGTACTCTGTGTTCCTCTTAATTCAGAGTTGTTTTCTTCGCCTCCAATTCTGTAACCTGGAAAACAGCATATAGCCCGAGGCCACCCGGAATAATACTGGTGTCACACGTTAAAAAAACATATTTGTTCTGTGCCCTCCAAGGACAAATGATAGACATGTACAAATGTTTCCCCGCTTTTCTTTCCGGGAATAGTTAGTTTAGAATTAACTTCTGTCAAGGAAACACCGCTTTGGCGCCCGCTCTGTGTTATTTCCCAGGGCTTCTGTCTTCCAGGGAAAATGCTGCGCAGTGTTTGACACCTGCGATTACAAGTTTACAGAACCTGCTTATGGTCCTGCTGCGATTACTGTTTCTCTTTAGGAAAAGCCACTCGTTAGAACCAAACAGAAGCTTTCTTTCAGGAGAAACAAGTAAATTCGGGAAATTGGTCACCTCCAGTCAAGCCGGCTTGCTTCGTCTGGGTATCTGGGGAAACCAACAGGGCCCCCGGGGCTGAGAGGACGGAAACAACGTCCCCACCACAGACCCCAGCTGCTGGTCACCGGGGACAGGGGATGAGCTGGGAAAAGGCACCCAGACAACACGCACAGGTGTGCACATGGATGCTCACATACATGGATGTATGCGTCCACACGCATTCACACGTGCACACACCTACACTTATGTACGCACGCACGTGCCAGGTACCATATACACAAGCACACAGACCACACGTGCACACACATGCATGCACCCACTCATGCATACACCATGTGCACATACATGCACACACACGTGTATATGTACACACACATCTTGCCCTCTCTGGGACAAACGACTGGCGTGGGACACATAGCAGTGGACAGAGGTTTGTCTTCAGGGCAGCCTGTGGTTACCCCACAGGTGTCATGTTTCTGGCTGGAGGGCAGGAGGAGACCCTGGGGCAGTAGAAAGACCCCCAGAGGACCCTAAACCGTAGAAGAAAGGAGATAACGTGACCTTTGAAAAGGTGGGAGACACTGGCTGAGTAAGATGCCAGCCCTGCGGTCCTTGCCTCCGAGGTCTGATTTGAGGAGGTGGCACTGACCAGCATCCTCCTGCATGCTCAGGATTTAGGTCCAGCTTCTTAGTAACACGATGGCCGTCAGGGCCCTGGCTCCTCCCACCTCTCACTCCCTGACCTGAGCTCATTCTAAGGACCTCACTCTTCTAGAAAGAGCTCTCTAATAGCTCTGAAGACAGGTCACCGTAAATTGTTCTTTGCTAAGAACTTGTAACTTGAGATCATTTCAGATCATATTTGTGCTTTTTGGATTACAGTGGATCATTTGATATTTTGAATTATAAACACAATTCACAGTCATTTCAGAAAACTCACAGAGCACAGACAGGGTTAAAAAAAAATAAAATTTAATATTATCCCACCCTTCTGAGAAAACAGATGTGGACTTTCTGGAAATGGGGACTGATTTCCACACAGTGAAGTGCTCAAGTCTTGAGTGAACTATCAGCTCTGCCCCACTGCTCCCCCAGGACCCAAGGGGCTGGTTTTATCAGCACAGCTTAGTCTTGCCTGTTCAAGAATTCCATACAAATGGAATAATTTAGCATAAACTAGCTGGGATTCAGCTTCTTTCACTCAGCACTTCTACTTCTTTATTTTGAATCTGACTCTTCTTTTTTCTTGTTCTTGTCTTATTGCATTGGCTAGGACCTCTTGTACTGAAACAATATTTATTAGAAGCTGTGAGAGCTCTTTATGACACTTTTCTTGAGTTTGTTTTGGTAATTTGTATCTTTCAAGGAACATGACTGCTTTATCTAAGTTGTCAAATGTACGAGTATAAAATTATTCATAACATCCCCCATTGTGCTTTCAGTGTCTGCTGGGTCTGTTGTGATGTCCTCTTATTCCTGCTGTTGTTGGTTTGTGCTTTCCCTTTTTTTTTTTTTTTTTGTCTGTCCTGTTAAAGGCTTACCAATTCTATTAATCTTTACAAAGAACTGATTCTGGCTTTGTAGACTTTCTCTCTTGCTTGTTTTATATTTCATTTATTTTCTTGCTTGTTTTTATTATTTCTTTTTCCCTACTTACCTTGACCTCAATATTCTTCTTTTACTAGCTTCTCAAGGAGGAAGCAAAGGTAACTGATGATATACTTTCCTTTATGTCTGATTTTGGTGTTAAAGTCACAAGTTTCCTTGTAAGAGATGCTTCAGCTGCATCCCACCAATTTTGTACTTAATTTTAATGTTCCAATTCCATTTTCCCAGGTATATGACAGCATCTCTCAATATGTAAAATTGGATCCCTTTATATTTCTTTAATTATAGATTTAAATATGAGTTTTGTTCCATTGCATTAGTCTGCTCTTCAGATACTCTAATGACGCGTGTGCTGTGTATTCTTTAATAGGCTGTTATACCTATTGTTTTCTCACTTTTTTGTCTCCTTCATTTTACTTTTAATTTCTTTTGGGGGGGCGGAAACCTTTTTATTTCTGTCTTCTCTCTTACTACAGTTTTGGTGGCATATATTTTCTCTTGTGCACCTTATAATTTATTCTTTCTATGATGATTTTTATCTTTTTCTTCAGTGTCTTACTTATAAATCTTGTTAGATGTTATTTTACACCTCCCTGTGCTTCTCCATTCATATTCTGAGATTTGACCCTCTGATTTGTGATGTCCTTTCTTGTATGCAATTGCTTGTTTAATCACATTAATTTATGCTGGACTGTTGTGTTGCACCTTTCATTTGCTTTGAGGAATTTTTGAGGTAGAGTTTCTTCTGCTGGAATGTTTTTATTCCCCATTTCTGTTTTCTTATCATAATTTTATAAGTCTTACAGTTTTATAGTTTCTTCTTACAGCTTTTGCTCAGGACTATTTATGTATTTTCCTGGGCCAGCATTAGCTTATGATTTATAAAGAATGTGGTAGAGGTCTGGAGGGTTTATTCGATTTCTTAGTTCAAGAGAGCCCCTTTATTTACCATAGTGAAGTGCAGTCTCTTTAATAAATGGCAGCGTTGGGGTCTATTTTGCTCTGATCCTTGGATAGCATCATAGCTCAGCAGTGCCTTATGTTCAGCTACTTCCTGCCTTCCTTTCACCATCAGGCATCTATGGGACGTCACCCTCCCGGGCACCTGCCTCTCCCTGGAGCAGCCCCACAAAGCTGCACACTTTTCAGGCACCTTCTTTTTTTTTTTTTTTTTTT